>UXSR01005216.1:19958-143789 GCA_900604375.1 Mesocestoides corti
GACCATGGACCAGGTGGGCATGAAATGGCCAGGAAAAATTGAGACTGCCAAAATCAGAATAGAAAAGAATGAATGCATGATGGTAGTGAAACCTAAATCAGTGAATAGGGCCGGTTCTGGAGTAGACAGGGGGAATTCATGGACTGTTCTCTTACATGCGTACTAGAAATACTTATACACTTACGTAGCCATATTGAAAGCATGATATAAATAGGTTCGTAGTTCTAGTGTGAAAATTTATTTTCCGTTGTCCTCCAATATAACACTGACTGAGAACTCGTCCAGAAGCGTCATTTGTTAGAAAGAACAATGATCTTCCTTCTTAGTTTGTTTTAATTGTTTTATTTTCTGAAATTAAAAGTGCATAGTGACAATTTAAACATGGTAAGTAGCCGATGTTTGCCGTACCACGAAAAATATTTCATGCACCCGAAGTTGGCTTGTTTCCGTCAATTTTTTCATTGTGGCTCTCGCGTCCTTTTTTTGAAATCTTGTATGCTCCTTTTGTGACTTTTGGTTTTAGTTGTTTCACAAGGTATACAACATAAAGTGCTTCTATCATTTGAGCAATAAAAAACTGAAAACGCTATACGAATGCCAGTTTCTTTTGCGTTTAATAGGTCTTGCTTGAGAAATTAATTTTGCAAGTTCTGTTATGAGGTTGAAAGCAGCGTTACTTAGTTCATGATACACTTTTCCTTAATTACAGAGATATGACGCAGCACTGATCGACGTGAGAGGTCAGTGGCACACATTGAAAATTATTCGACGATCCAAGCGCCTGGAAATCACTGTTGATAATGCCACTTCTAGCCACAGTAAGTCCATTATAGTAAAGTTGATTTCTAAAACTCATGAATGTATTTAATATTTACAATGATTTCAACAGCTAAATTAAGTTTTTTGCATTTGTTAACCAAACTTTTAACTGCCCTTGCGTTAACTCATTACGCCTTTTTCATTTCAGACAAAATATTCAGCGGAAATCATCTTTTTCATGTGTAATAATCTAAAGTTTTGCCCAACAATTTTTGAATTAAACATCTTTAAATAGGAAATGTTAAGTCCAAATTAATCGTTATAGATTAGGACTTTAAAATCATGATTATGAACAATAAATTAATAGCGGCGTCTTTTTAGCATTATTTTACATCTGATTTACTAGAAGGCAAAAGATTTGTCATTGCGCATTTAAACTGGTAATACCGCCTCAACATAGTAAGGAAGTGAATTATCTGGTGCTTTATGTTTTTGTACACGTAAAAGCTGAATGTCCAAGTAGCTTGACGCTTGGCAAAAATCCATGAAAATGTCCTATACAACAAAGTAAAATTAAGGAAAGGAAATTTTATAATAAAATTTACTTGTGTTGAGTTAGCTCATTTTTTAAAGTGAATTTGGCTGACAATGTTTGAAACTTCTGGAATAATTAAAATATTTGTGAACTAAATTTCACTCTCTGCAGTTGTTTTACCTTTAGATTTTGTCAGCTTTTTTAATAAATAATGCTTTGTCATAGCTCTTCTTAGTGTTTGACTAATTCTTTTAGTAACTGGAAAAAAACTGCACAAATGTAACGAATTTACAGATAAAATGAATGCCACGGGAATTAGCCTCTTGCTTAAGCATCATTAGTCTCCATCCAGTGATGCTAGAGGTTGGAATAATATCTGTCTGTTAGTAAGTCAACTTTGGCCCGAAAAGTTCAGGTTTAATTGAAATTAATGCTACCGCTTAGTCAAATATATTCATAATTATTTTTCTTAAAGCAAATTATCCTTCAATTAAGGTTATTTAATGAAGTTAATGGGTAACTTAAGTGAAGGGTCAAACGCCAAGGCAGTTCACTATCACCAACCAATTTTAGTAGTCATGAAATTGGTGGTCTTGCAAGAGTATCTCAGCTGTGTACCAAAGCTTCGACAGTCGGAACGTCCTAAGGAGTCTTCATCAACACATTTAGATTTTAAAATAACCACCATATTGGCGCCTGAATATTTTTAGCCTCCATTCGTATTACGTTACACGAACGTCACCTAAATAAGCCCTTTGACTCTATTGGATCAAGGACTTCCTTTAAATTTTACTGAAAATAAAGCGCATTTAAACATTCTAGGATTGCAAAAAAACAACCTCTGTCCTCATTGTGTGCTACGTTTGCTCCGGTCATTCATTTTGGCAGCCGTTTTCTCCCATATGGTCAAGGAATTACCCTCTGATATGGCCAGATTTGCTTTAAAGTGTATCAACTAATTTAACATTACCGTTCTAATCTCAAAGAGGACCGGAGAGTTTTGTTTTAAATGAAATTATCACTAGTCAATCAAATTCACTTGTATGCAAAAGGACTGACATCAAATTTATGTTAGACAAATTTTTTTACTTCAAATGCTATAAAACTAGCTAGTCTAAGATCTTGTATTAAACCTAGTCCACAGCATGGGTCCTGCCGTCGAATGCCTCAATCTCACAAGGCGCTGAATATCCACTCACCATCACTTCAAAACGCTTTTCTTGCCATTTCGTTGCGCCGACTTATTCCAACATTCAACGTCTATTTAAAGAAATGTTTCGTTCTACCAAAATGCACCCGTTGAAAAGGCTGCAACAAAACTACCGCAAATGTTTGGCTATCCCAAATGATCTACTGGAGCCTACTTATTAAAATTACAAAAATCACAAACATCTCAGGAAGAAATGGTTATTGGTTGCGCTTGTCCACTTAGATATGTTCACACACACCATTCTTGCCTTGAGTCCGCATTCTTTAAACACTTCTCTTTATTTCGCCTTGGCTTTGGCATAAAACTCGCTAAATTCACGCCATCTTTTGCACTAGCGTTAACATTCACTCAGACACCATATTTCGCACAGCTCTTTTAAACCAAGAAAGGGAAGTATTATAAATGCATATTTCTTTTTCAAACTCACTTATTTACGAACACTCATACTGCGAAAGGAAAGGTGGCGTATTCATGTAAGAATTAAACAAAAACTTATGGGAACAAAAGTGTCAGGAAAAGAAAACATTTGAGCTGAGATATTAAAATCAATTTGGTATTCATGATAAATCACACATACGAAAACAGGAGTTAATCCGTAACACTGCGTGAAACTTTCCGGTACTTACTTTAGATCAGGCAGATATTCCCAAAATATGACTCCAAGGTTAGCAATCTAATCAGGCAGATATTAAATGTAATTTTTGACGTTTTCCAGCATTCATTGATTCACGAGGTACATTCAATAAATGCAACCCACAAGGTAAAACCGAAGTAAAATGCATCTTTTACAGCGTGTTAATAAGTTTTAAATAGCTTGTTTTTAAGGTCAGCCTTGATTTTGAAGCTACAATTTTTCCTTGATTACTTTTGGTCGAGTATCTTAAAAAAGTTCAGCAACCAGGTAGTTCTATTTGATAGTTATCGCATAGTAGTCAAGGGACAATAATTTTATACATTCAATTTGCGCATACAACTACACTGGTTTGTTTATGCGTATGCCGCATCATCTTAGATGTTGTGCAGATCTTCAAAATGAGTGGTCCAATTTCAAAAATATTAATCTTTCATTGTGTATATATTTTTAGGGTTTCTCCCATCACAGTACGTAAAGACTCCATTAGCATTAGTCCATGACGTCGTTAATTATGCTCATTTCTAAAATGATTCGCTAAGATGCCTTCTTTAATGATCAGGCATTCGCTAAACTTTTCTAAATAATGATATAACTTGCACATAATGCCAAGTAAAATGGCAATATGATTGTCAATTATAGTAGAGTTTTTGCAGAGCTGTTTGGTGCTCATTTGGCAGGCACATAGAGACGCCCTGCACTAATTGCTGCTCAACTCGCATAAGCAACAGATTTGACATTTACTACGTGGACGGATAAAAAACATTGTCAACACAGGGCGAATTTTGTGGCTGCTTCAAAATTGTTTTACCATGAAATGAGTAACGGAATGGTAGAAAGTAATTATGTTCCCAACTGTATTTTTTGCTTTCCTCCAAGTATTTGAAAGGTTGCATTGCGTTACAGTTTCAAAATGAACAACTTGCAATTTAGTTCAAGTAAGAACTATGCAGCCAAATGTCCACATTTCCTTAGATCTCCTAGTTCGTCGACTTTGTAAGACATGTTGAAATGGTAGCTTGTCCAACAGCGTAAAAGATTATTGCTGTCAATGTTTATTTATTTGTACTTGCGCAATCAAATTAGCAAGTTGAAAAATCGCTATTTGCCGTCTTTTCGAGGCCTTGACGGTTTTTATTCCGCACTATTATGCACCACCGTGAAAAGGCTTTTTGAATACGTGAAAATACAGACGTGATCTTGCTGAGAAAAACAATGCTTTTCTAAGTCTCTTTATCGTTTAACGATTATTGCTTTAGAGAGTAATTGAGTTAAGCAGATTGGTAACATGACCCAAAGGAAGAGATATTAAAGCGATTAGTAATTTTTTTATCTAAAAGGAAAAAAAACAAAGATGTCAAATCCTTTTACGTAATAAGTAGATAGACTCTAGTTCATGTGTCTAAGTTCACCGTTTGTCATACTGAGGTTAATTGAGTTTTACTTTTCGTCTATTATTCCCAAGATTTTGTACCTTGGCACCGGCACACAAAGGTAAAGGAAAAAGGCTTAAATTATTTGGCTCTTGCGGTCTGCACCTGCAAAGTATATTTATCACATGGACATTTTTGGTTTTCTTTTCGAATAATATTCAGATCATAGTTTGAGCAAACTAAATTTGATGTAAATGATTATTTCAACCTAAGGCTTCTGTTTGATTTCATTGCCTAGTTCTATTCAACTAAGCCAGTTATATCTGTTGTTGTTCAACCGTTTGATTTAGACCTGCAGGATGGTGCGAGCATGCTGGATAGTGATTTTGCATGCATTGGGAGCATCACAAGTGATGTTCCGGTGTACGGTAACGGAATACAAAAGACTGCGTTTGTGGGTCGCTTGTCCCAACTTAATCTTAATGGTCTGGATCTGATCAGGATTATTGGTGGAACGGCCGCCTACAGAGCAAAGGAAAGCATCCACAATCCCCATGATTCCCATCTGGTAACCTTACTATCTACCTGGAAGGAAAATTTCGAGGTGACAGCTGTCAGTGCCAACGCTGAACGGATTCGAGCGTTCCCATTACAGTTTCAGGGCGACGGAGGGCTTTTAACGTACTCTCTCAACCAGGAAGCATGTGTCAGCGTGAGCTTCGCCATGAAGACCTCGGCGGTAAGAGCAAATGCGTTTGTTGGTGTTGTTTGTCCCACTGCCATGCCTAAAGTGAAAGTAGATTAATGATTCAATTTTTTGGCTTAACGTTTCAAGTTCGTTAACTAACAGTTTGAGTTAATGTATATTGGTGAAACCTAGTGTTTTGATGGTAAGTCCATAAGTCAGACGTTTTTAACTGTTCAAAGTCATTAAACAAATTGAATTTTACAAACTCTTGTTATGTTTTTTTGGGATTTAATTTTTTAAGTAGTTACATACGTTAAAGCTTAAGTTAAAGATGGGCAATTCCTATTGACTAATTTTAATTTACTTCAGGTACAATGCAGCTTTGTACAGAGAAGACCCTTAAGTCAGGCTAAAATCTTAGAAACGACCTTATTCATTATCTCTTTTCCTGAAATGTGCAATTTGCATAAGGAGGTTGCAATTAATTTAAAAGGAGAACGTTGCACACACACATGGAAACGCTAAAGATTTAATTTTTTTAAATCTGATATTTAGCCTAGCAGGTTTAGTTACTTGTTTCCTTTGAGGACTTATGTAAAAGAACTTACAAAACCGATTTAAGACTGAATTCAATATTTGGAAACGTTTCTCTTTTACCAATGCTTCGATATTATAGAAGCATTGTACTACATTAGGTAATGCGGGATAACTTGGTAAGTTGTAAGTTGCACATTAACTGATTTTTTTAATATGGTGGTGAAACCAGCTTTTTAAGTTGTTCAGTTGGTTGCAATCAGGTGAAAAACCTTTACTTGTAGATTAGGTCAAATCAAACCAAATTTAGTTATAAACGGTCACATTTGTGAATTTAAATCAGACAGTATTTCCGAGATTGAACCACAATAGCACAATCAGGACATTCTCATGCCTAGAAAGTTGCCATATGCTTATAGCTATTTCATTGCTGTGAGAAATTTGAAAAGTTATACTGGTTACCATTGTATTCAAGAGTTTATTAGTTGGTTTTAAGTAAGAATGATATCGTTTCACTTATGCCCCAGGGACATTGGCACAGTTAATGAGGTCACGTTAGAGGTTAGTCCAAAACGTGCAGTGGAATAGAGATTGGACCTAAACACTTGTTAAATTTTAGTTTGCCAGATTATCAAACGGGTGAGGCACAGTAATAAAACATGATTCAAGGCTGCACTTATGTCATTGGTCTACGTAATTTAAATTTTCTTGTTACAGTATAAGACTGGCATAACAAATAAGATTTTATATTCAAGAGGTTTATGGCCAGGTCAAGCAATTCGGTAAACGTTTCTTAGTTAACAGAACAAAAAAATCTGGGTAGGTTTTAGAAGGGGTATGCATGAATTCAGCTTTCGAATTTGGTCAGAACATTTGTATTAACAACATTGCCAATTTCGATAAGTATGAACATTGCATTTTACACAATCAAATACCTTTGGTGACAACAAAAAAGTCATTTTTGATTTTAGATAAATTTGTCAATAGTTATTTAGGTTTAGCTACAATTAAGAGATGCATTTCATGGTAAAATCTAACAATAATGACCGAATCTGTGAATATAAATACCAGTTTACATAGGTGCTAATTTTGACATTATCAGCAAGGGTTACAGTCAGTTTCCCCTTGGTGGTCACATCGCACGAGGACCTTTTTGCAGTTTCAGATACCTGATTGGTTTCAACAATTCCATCACCTAATAATCTACTAGTAACAAGCCAATTTTAGTTTTGTAACAAGAGTTTTGTGAAATCGCTGAATTATGTGGCAGACCTCATTTAGTATAGTAGCTGGATTTTATTATATTTTCATCGGAATATCTTACTGCTGACTACCTCTACTGGATCAGTCAATCTTGCGTAGTAACCACTCTTCGTCTGTTTATATTTACTTGCGTCTTTTTGCAGCACAAATCTTTTCAATCAAAACCTGATAAACGAAAATGGTTCTAAAAAAATTATTTATTTTTGAAAACTGAATGTTAGTCATGTTATTCGGGCTATACACTCCCTGATAAATTCTGAGACATGAACAATTTAGTAAGTTTTGTTCCAAGTCTTCAGTGTAGTGCTTAAGAGTAGATTGCAAATTACGGCTAATGAATAATCTACGTTTCTGGTGGTGTGCCTCGGATTTTAATGCTTCCCAGTTATGGTTTCAACATTTTAGGATAACCTTTCTGCTCATAGTGGAAAATTAGGTCATCCTCTAAACCATTATTTTAAAATTGCTGGCACACTTAATTGAAACAAAATGTAGGACGCTTTTATTTCAAAAAAAGTTCCTAGATGAAAATTTCAATTGCAATGTTTCAGGTATCAGGAATTGTCTTGATTGTGATGGCATCAAAGAATGAATTTGTGGGCTTGGAAATATTTGAAGCAAAACTTTGTGTAATCTACAAATTTGACTCCCTTCATCACCATTCTGTTGTCAGCAAAAGCATTTTGATGAACGACACTCAGTGGCATGAGGTCTTAGTAAGTCCTCTTTCCTTTGCTCAGCTTCTGAAATGTTTAATTCATGAATGTACACTTTTTAATAAAACCTCTGAATATTGTGGCAATAAATGTCGCTAGAATATTTGAATTCAGCAACGTTGTGAGAGTTCGTAAGGCTAAATAAATAAAACCTTGTTTTCGTCTAGACAGAGTTCATTAATTACTTAGATAAAATTGAACAACAGTGCTTATGACAGTTACGCCACTTAATTAAGATTTAAGCAGCAAGAGTGTTGAACCATAAACATTCAAGCAGTCAGAGGACATAATTTCAGAATGCATTCACTGTGTTACAAAAACGGCTCCCTTAAACACCCATTCTATCTGATCACATTAATGTGTCATTTGATGAACTGCAGTTTTCTTCTTTCCATAACATTTCCACAATACTGGAAGTTTCACCCTCTAGACAAAACGAAAAAACATTCTACGTATAAGTATACTGCATCTTCACCAACTTCAGCTTCTCAATATACGTTTTTGTGTTTATGTAGCCTCTCGTTAATGTTTTTTGTAGCTCTACCTATGCATTGACGACATCCCGTCCTTGATGATTGAAGTAGATGGTGTGAAATTTGTGCCAAAGGATCTTGCTGGCAGTTTGACTGTTCCTCGTCATGCGCCTGACAAGTTGTACTTTGGTGGACTGCCTCAAGAGTAGGTTTTGTTTTTTTGCTTTTAAGGCAATCGATGGCATTTATCATGCTTGTTCTAAATAACGTGCTTGTCATTGCTATAATTTGCAAAAGTGCTGATCAAAACCATCAAAAATCAAGCAAATTGTCACATGTTGGCACACCACCATTAATTTGACAGTGTATGAATTCCAAGTTTTAATTTATGGCAAATAATGAGCAAATTTAGGGCGCTTTTATTGTTGGAGGCCAGAATGCCTATTAATAATATAGACTATTTCGTTGTGGTCGCAGAATTACCTTCTCGTCAATTAACTGAATTTCAACGCAATTAGTAATTTCTGCAGCAAGCACTCTATTTTAACTTAGCTTTTGAGCTAGGATAAATCCGCACATTTGCTTATTTGCCAATTTTGGTTGACTCGAACAATTTCATCGCTGACCATTTTGCCATATTTATATCTTTAGTCATCGGTTAGTTTTGTTTTCAGGTGTTCCAACCCACTTTTGTGTTTTTTTTTTATCAAGTCGATTTTGTCTATTTGGCTTCCCAACAAAGGTTGGTAATCAGGAAACATTTTATCTTCAGAGCTCTAGCTGCTGCAAAGACTATTTGAAACATGACGAACTTAAGGTTATCATTAGTTTCTACCATTAATGGGAGGCCAACACACAATGAGCAGACTTCTTTGCAACTCTCTGCTACTTTACACATTATTCTAAAGCGCAACTTTAGTGGACACATTTGAGTAAAAGCATATCTAAGGGATTTTACATAGAATGAATAGCAGTTGTACCTTAATTTCTGTCTTTTAGCATACAGGCTGCAAGCACACGCATCCCCCTTGGATATGGGTGAATAAACGGTTGTGCTGGTTGCAGCCTTTTTCATGGGTGCTGCGAGTGGTAAATTAGAAGGGTTGTAAAAGTTTTTGTTATTGCGCAAAAATTTCTTTCACATATCGGTATCACACTCACGGTCAGACCATAAAATGCGTCCTAATGTAAACGGTTTTTCTTGCAAGTCAGAAATGATTCAGGCGTTATGTCTTGCAACGTACACATAAATGGAAGTGGCGTTAAACACTTACTTTTGCACGGCCGTTATCTTAGAAGCAAAACACCAGAACTACAGTGTAAAAAAGCTTGACTGATCCAAATTTGAACAGTAATAATTATTGCCACTGATATGCGTAAGTTCAAAAATGATAAGGTTTGCAATTAAAAGTGAGACATCAAGTTAATAATCAAATTTATTCCGATATACGTCGCCGGTTACAGATGAAGGTAATTTCGAAACCGCGATGCGTGCGATAGTACATTAACGAATGCATTTAATCCACTATAGGTCTTGGGCGTCAGCTGCTAAGGTAAATATACAAAGCGGGTGTTTCGGTTTAACTTCGGATTTTTCAAAATATCGCGGTAAATATTCTATTTTATAAATGCACTATTATGCCACAACAGTTTATTAACCTTTGGTTGCTTTTAACAAATGCAGAAGGGTTCGACTAAAAATTATTTCGACGTTCTGTATTAGGACCACAAAAATACGTTGAAGGAAAGGTAAATTTGACGCTTTACATTTTAGACATACCAGACGGCTACGGAACTACTTTAGGTCATCTCACGGGTACGATGGATGCTTCGCAGATTTGAATGTAACTCAGAAGTCTATTCAGGAGACTTCCAATAAAGCGGAAAAGAGTAATGTCAGAGTTTTTCAACACCCAGTAAACTCACATCGTATAACTCAAGAAGCAAGAGGAATCAAATTAGGTTGCAAGTTTCCACAAAAACAGGCAATTGATAAAATCTGGAATGTCAACAGTGCCCCAACAATCTGTCAGCCAGGACTGTGTGGATTTGGTGGGCGATGCGTCCAGCAGCTCGATACATATTACTGTGACTGTTCAATGTCCGGATTCAGTGGGCCTGTTTGTACTGACGGTAAGCTACGTACATCATGCAAACTGCGAACTTAAATGCTGGCATGTAGATTAGCAAATACATTATTACCTAGTACCTCTTTGCTAACAACTAGTCCTAAATTTCGAAAAAAATCAGTAGCGTCTGTGGATTTTATTTTTAATTCAACATGCAATGCTTTACTAACTTCTTGAGAGGCTAAAAATGTAAGCAAATATTAGTTGTAACCGAGTAGTTGCATGTCTTTTTTCGAATAATAATATCCATTTAGAGTTAGGTGGTACATTATTAATTCCAGCGTATATTAAAAATCGTCCATGGAAGACACTATTGGAGTAAGTACCTGAATTGTGGAACTCGTTGTTTATTACTTTTAGAAGTTGCATGAGGCGCAAAGTCAAAAAAAACTCCGTTGACTTTGCTCTCTTTGCAACTAGTTGCGTAGAATTAATTTTAAAGCAAAGCCTACGGAAAATAGTTGCGAAGGGTAAACGAGGCGAGTCCTTGTTAGAACCTCCATGATCGGGTGTTCTTTTATCGAGTTTTGGTGAAGCGGTGTCAATTAAGCATTGTGCAGCACTTTTAGCGTTGGTCATTGAATGATGCTAAATACCTATTCAGCTTGGCTCCTGGAATTTCGCCCACTGCAAGTAAAATCAGCTTAAAAAAACTGACTGCTTTTGAAGTCGCACATAGACTTTGCTTTTCTAAGCACTGGAAGGGATTTAGTGAGCCTGATGGTTTGAAGTGGTCATTTAGATTAGCTGAAGCGTATATCTTTCATATTCACTTTTTTTAAGCTGGTGCAATTTATAGTTCTTACTAATTAGTTAATTAACAATCATCTATTGTATACCTGTTCTTCGGTTACCAGTTGATTATTATTCATCGCCGCCATTCGTAGGATACAATTTCCCATTTAAAACTGAAACATGAATGTGAATTTTTCACTGAGTAAGACAATCAGAGTAACATCTGAAACGTATGAGCACTTTCACTGTTTAGTCTAATAACAATAGCTTAAAAAGCTGCAAGTAAGCCGAAGAGTACTCCTGACTCACTCAATATGTACGTATTAATTAAATGGCGGGCCATCTTGCCAAAATTGTAGATTTTGATTTCCCTTTATAAAACTAGATCGTTAAGTCAAAGTGATATTCAAAAATGACATAATTCTCACTCTTAAAAATTGATTGTTAAAATGACAGTGTAGTCCTGCCGCAGTTACGGTAAGGGTTTTTTGTAAATCATAGTTGCTACAGCCATTCGGTATTCTGGCAATGGATGTGCCGTTTTCGAATTCAACCCAATGCGAAACACCTCGAGGGATGCTATTTCTTTTGGACTCCAGACGTTGCGGAAATCCCCTGCTACGCTTCTTCACATCACAAGTCATAGCAATTCCCTGGATTTTCTTCGTCTGGAAATTACGCCATTCAGAGTAGGTTTTCACTTTTCTTATTTTAAAGTTGAATAACTGAACTCTATTAGTACGGAATAAACATTTAAAAATGTGGATATTAAAAATAAATTTAATTAAAGTTACGGAACTACCCAAGAGCAAACAGGAGCATTTCATTGTATTTATAATTTGAATTAAATAGTTGGTCTTATTTAGAAGCATATTGCCCAATATTTAACCGGATGTCAAAAATCAAAGAAATTTTATGACTGACATATTTTAAAGGAGTCATTTTACAGGAAACTGAATCAGTCAGAGATCGACAAAGCCAAATCAAATAAGTTTTTACTGGTAAGGTTTCATTGAGGGTTAACAGCACCGCGTAGTCAATTGCTAAGTAAATTAGGATAGTTTATTCTGAAAACATAAGTCCCTTGTACCATTAGGACCATTTTAAAGTAACTGACTCTACTCTAGTTGTTATTAATTATATAGATAGCAAATTACGTGATTTCGTTTGTACCATTTATTTATACCTGTGGTTTTAAAGATTAACAATGCAGGGTTGACCATCTACTTCGTCTGCTTCAATGTTTGAACCACACCTGAAAAGTTTGATAACCATGGTTATTTAAAAAAAGGTTAAAATAAAGCCTTGTTTTCATCACTAAGTCACCAACTATAAGACACATGGATTCGTTATCTTTGTCAGCCTACGAAAAGTTCTGTAGTTGTTTCTTTATCAATGACAGTGATTTTATTTTAAATACCTGCTCATGTAGCCCGATGCCATGTGGATCAGAACTTCTAATTTCTTACACTCCTGTTAGAATTCACTGTTAAAAGTGTGGATTTCAGAACAAAAATGGACCAAAATGAACGATGAGGGACGACCAAGCATTGGGAAACAGCATTCCAAAAAAGGTCAAACATTTCAGAAACTGCAATTAAATAATGTAAATTAAATAAGGTTTTAATGTTCCGTTAGCATTTATTACTTTAAAAGCCTTTACTCTGACTCCTTATATTCCATGTCCAATAATTTTTGCAATCTTTTAAGTTCTCCTAATTGGACTAATTGCCTGATATTTTAGCAAATCAGCGTTTTCGAAATGTCAAACACCAATTAGTGCCATTCACATAGTAAAATCAAAGCATGCAAATTATTGAGTGGAGTGCATTCTAAAAAGTGCTTAAGTGCTGGTTAGGCTGGTTAAGCTAAACATAAAACGATACACAATAGACAATCTTTATTTAACTGCTACTTTCTAACGTAAACTTTATTTAAATTATTGCAGGAAAGATTAGTTTTGCGATTAACATACAATATGGGAAGTGGAATTCAGACTATACAGGAGCCAAATGTGGATTTGAGCGACGGGATGTTTCACGTGGTTCGTGTCATTCGTGATAATGCACACCTTCAACTTCAAGTGGATTCAGGAAAGGTTATCAACGCAACGACAAAAGGCATGAATTTCCTTGATGCAAAAAGCTGACCTAAGCCTTTTTAAGTTCCTGATAACGTTCGAGAATTCAGGTTTTAGTGATTTGTTTTAGATAATCATTTTAAAACACTTGCAATGTTTTTTGTTCAACTCACGCTATCTTTGTTGATAGTAAATGTAATTAACTTGTAGTGCTTCTTTGTAGGGGTCAGCCTTAAAATAAGAATATTGGATATTCTTCTCTGTTTTGTGGTTTTAACTTTGACCGATCTGTGTTTAAATATCCATGTTAAATTCAAGCTAATCTAATCACGCAATATTTTCTCTGGTGGTTACGCTGTAATAAGCTGGCAACCTGTCAAATAGTTAATTGTGATGAGCATTAAGCTAAATTTGTTTTTTACAAAATTTGTTCTAGATGTTCATGCATATCTGTCAACAAAAAAAGTGTAAAATTAATCATTTCACTTTGTATTTTTATAGATTGATTAAACTAGTTTACAAAAAATGTTGTTTTTGTATTCTGGTCTAATTTAAGACCTGTCACAGAATACCCCACATTTGGATTACATTATTTTTCCGTGAGGAATCTAAAAGTGACCGCATTTGCTTAAAATATTTTTAAAACGATACGGAACGAAACGCTTCATTTCTTATTACTTTTTGATACATCTTTGTAATAAATGTGACTGTTCTTCAACTACATTCCGAATAATGTCCCTGTTGGCCTGTACAAACGTTTAACTGCTAGGTTTCTTTAAAAAAAATGACAGATATACGGCCGTTTACTTTATTTATAATTCAGTTGCAGTTTTTGTACTCCTGCTCCATATCCACTGTCCCGATATTTTTTTGCCTCTACTTTTTTTCTTAAAAAAAGCCATGTATCACACAAAGGCTAAAATGTTTTGCCCTGCTGCAATTTTGTGAATAAGTAAATTTTAATGGGGTCAAATGGTTTATACCATTGTATAACTTGTAAAAGACGCGCTTTGGATTCCTCTAAATTTGGTCTTTACACCCGATAAGTTTAATTAACTGAAATTAATACAGCACGTTTAATAAACTGACTAATTATCTCAATCTTCTTTAGGTTCAAATGGGAGCCATTTTAATGAGATTTATCAGGTGCATGTAGGATGTGATCCAATTAAAGTGCCCACGGTCACAGGGAGGGAGGACACGCAGATGTTTTTTGGTCATATTAATGGTGAGTTTTGTACACTATGAAAATCATTGTATCAGGGTGAATTTTCTTTTACCACTAATTTGTTATTACCAGGGGTCAATTACAATGGCATATTTTTGGCGGATCTGTTGCTTGGAGAAACGATTTCTGGTATTTTCTACAAAAAAGGAAGCGAGATTTTAATTGACCCAACTTTCACACCAAAAATCAGGCAAATTTCAAATTTGTAAGTCAACTTCCTGTTTAGAGTAACTTGTTATTTAAATTGTGAAAGTAATTTGATTTCTTGCGGTATGCATACGTGTATTTCTCTGATCAACTTAAAATCTTAATATTCTAATGACACCATTTATTACACTTTGCACAGTAATTTAACAATCTTATGACTTTGGACTACCATTACAGTTACAACTCATAGCCTAGACTCGTCGTAAGAAAACAGTTGCGTAGTATTTTCGCAAGCCTAAATGAGTTTTCTTCTGTAGATTAACTACCAAAGTTTAATTATTTTTAAAAAAAATTAATTTTCTCTCACACAGATTTTGTTTTGAACACTTTGTCAGTACTTGGACAACTTCCTTCCGATGTAACTCAATTCATGCCAGCTTCATTCTTTTCACCTTTTAGACCAGCAAACGATATGGGAGCAGAGCAGGTAGGCAAATGCGTTTTTAGTCTCATAAATAAGCACCACACGCCTATGCATTTTATCGTGATGCTCAGATTGAGTCACTTAAGAATACTGGATCAACTTCGTAATAATTAATAGCTATTAAATCAGGAATCGTTGACTCACATGATTGCGTAAAGCTGGATAATATCGGGAAAAGAAATAAATTTTTATTTATGAATCTGATTGTTTGAAAGATAATAGAATCAGGCAATGTTTGGTGATGAGGACACATCTCTGGGAATTATGTAAACAACGTCGTTATTAAGAATTTAAATTTTGTTGGAAGATAATTAGTTTTAATTATGCTCAAGAGAATCTGCTACCTTAAGTCATAGCAGACGCTTAATTAGCCAATCGATGAGAATGTCGGAATTATTATCTTTGCTTTTTTTTAAAAAAAAAATACTCTTTTTGGGTCACCCTTGGGTAGAATTACTCAACCTTTGGGTCTCCTGTAATTAGAAACTTTGCACTTTTAGCCGTTTATGAGCTCTTCGAAACCACTTAGCCCCTTAGTGGTCGCAAAACCAAATTGTTTTGAGGCTGATACTGCATTCAGGAGCAAACTGGCCAATTGCAGGCCAATTAACCCACATGGAATTGTTATTCCCACGTGGAGCCTTCCCCCTCTTAAGGAGTCCACGCGTAAAGAAATACAAGACAACATTTGGAATCCAAAAGAGTAAGTGAGAAGACTTTAATTTACTGCAACCCAAAACAATTCCAACAACTTGTATTGGAGTTGTATCAGGTAAATCTCTTTGATGTTGATGTGGCAACATTTAACTCATCTTTATATACTTTGCCCAACAATATTTGCTGCAATAGACTTTAAGGTGAATTGTCACTTAGTTCAAATGTGGAATCCTACAAATTTTGGCTGGAATAATTACCGTAGTGTAGTTTAGTTGGCTAATGTTTTAAGAAAATTTGCACAGCATGAGGACTTGGCATCGATGATAAAGGTGTGTGCCTAGTTTCAGTGATCACTTTCTGTTGACTAAATGTAGACACAATTATAAATGCAATTAAGTCATTATTGCAAATCGGGAATTAAAAGTCACGCATGTAAGCAGTAATACCTCGCAAATATTTTGTAATCTCTATCCATTATTATTAAATAGGAATTGAATATTTCAGTTTCGCAATCGCAAACTTTGTTAAAATGTTGTATTGTCCTTACCTTTTTCTGTAAAACCACGATGCGATAAAAAAATAGACCATTGAATTGAAAAGTATTGATTTTAAAGGCATCTTATAGATTATTCTATGGTGAATGTCTGTGTCTATCCTTTACTATTACACGTATATGCGTGCACACTGAATGTGCATTATTTACAAAAGCAAAATGATTGCGTTTGTCTGAAGCAAGGGTAGAATAGATGGAAGTAAATAAAGACATTAATAATGTTCCACGTTTTTTAATGCTCAGTAACCTTAAAAATACTTCAAATCTAACAAAAAAGGCTGTATTTTTCAGAATTTTTAATGTATATAACGAAAATGCATAGCCATTAAATGGGGGATTAGTTAATTTCTGGCAATTGTAAATAACGGGCTTTGAACTATGCTGACAAGCATTTTGCTACTTGGCATTTACCAAAGTGAAGCAATATATCAGGTTGGAAAAACTTGAATTTACAAAGATTCGGCAGAAAAATTGTAAGTGAAATGCACTAAAATGTCTAGATGATGTTAACTATTTCTTTTGGACGCACAAAAAAGTGCAAAGTAAAAGGCTTTGTATACGGCGGGATAGTGAATCAACGAAAATATAGGAACTGGTTTACTCTGAAACACTTTGGCGATTTCAATATAGATAATTTCTCTGTAAAAATTACTGCTAGTTAACTATTTTTGATTAATAAGCTGCCATACAACTACTAACATTAAAATAGTACATTATGGTATCGTTCTATTATTCGGTACCGTCTAGTTCCTTGTGAGCCTCTGAACTGGACGTTTACGAGCCCATAGGGATGTCGATTCGTACTGATTAATCCGTGTACTCTAACCTTAAACTCTTCTTTATTTTGTTGGGGTTATACATACGTTCTTTCAAAGTCTCTCATTTCCTTGTTTTGTGGCACTTCTTTCATGAATATTCCTTCCATTACAGAGGATCTGTGTAAACGAATGATTCTGAATAAACATGCAAAACGCATTCCTGTTAAAAAGTGATTTTTATGAGAAAACACCTAACGCTGTTGTAGTGATGATAGGAGTTTTGTTTTTACCTTAAAATGGCGCATGAAAAAAACATGTCCTTGCTGGTCACTGAATTGGTCAGATTTGTTTCATCAAACCGCACGACCTAATCTTGAAAAAAAACCTACACTCAGAATGTCCGAATCCAAATAAAGTGTAAGTTTTTAACTAAGTACATCACATTGTCATATTGGCCACTACATTGAAGTTTTCAATTGCTAACTTTTAACAACAATGTGAGACTGGTTTCTTTAACCAAGGGTTGCTTCAGGCCATTTTTCGGAAACCAGAGGCTTGTGTGGCCACGTGAAATTACGCATTCCTATGGATGTATTCAGTTTTACCGTGTTACCCGGTAAAATTGTCACCAGTGAAGTCAACATGCCCTACTTTTTTTATAACTGCAATAACTAGGCACTGTTTTTATTTTAGTTTGTATCTGCATATATGCAGATGCAGTATATCAAATAGCCAGTAGAACAAAGTTAATTTAATAAGTACACGAATGAAATGCTAAAATAAGTCAAACAGTCGAATGAAAGAACGAGTTGACATGCATGGCAAAGAACTGCCGGCCGTTCGTGGGTCATCTAACATCAGGGAACAATACACCATGCGCTTTTCTCTTTAGCGTATGCTACGTCTGTCAAAGAAAGGGGCTTACTCTTGGTCAATAAGATAAATGGTGCGTAGTATGTCGTTGTGGTGTAGGCAAAATACATGGGGTGACCAATAAGGCGGCAGTGGCATATGCGACAGGTGATTGACATAAAGCAGCACGAAGCACTGCAATGCTGAAGACGGTATAAATTTCTTTACGTTATAGGGAACTGGAGGTCATTAATGAGTGCTGTGGAATGTAGTCGCAGGGATTCTTTTAATTGGTTAATTCGAATAGCTGCCAAGCCAACTAACTGCTTGACACAGTCCAGATGACTAAAACATAAGAGATAATCCCTTCTGGCACAATAGCGGTCAGGCTAAGGTACGTGTCTGGCGAAACGTGTGGTCGCGATAGGCTACTTACAATAATCAAGAGGAAGCAGTCCCTTAGCCGCTGCGTTGATATCTGCGGAGTTTTCTGTATCCACGAAGATGAGGTTTAAGCAGTCGGCGATTGAAGTGTTATTGCGCTCGAGGACAGAGTTTTTCATCATGTCAGATTCCTCTGAATGGTCATCCGAGATGTATTTAGGCCATCTTCGATTTACACCGTCTTTGCTAAATATTGCTGGAAAATGTTAAGTAGGTTATTTGAAGTCTTAATTTCTAAATACTATTACAGCTTTAACCAATATTTCATTGGGTGTGCTACTCATCATTTCACGCTCACTCGCAGTGAAATCAGGTATTTTATGTTGAGGTTTTTGCACAAACTCATGACTCGACGAGTCTCAGGCATTGTCTAGCAGCAGGTAATGATTTGATGGCGAGATAGCATTTCCGGTTTGATTTAAGTAAGAAAACTGAACTGCGATAAGTTTAAATACACAATATCTGTAAAGCTTACTGTCCCGAAATTACCATAAATCTGCTTACTGTCTAGAATTCGTTTTTCAAAATACGTTGCTGAGACGCAAACTTAACTTAATTGTATTGCAAGTCATAGCCCTGTTACTTTTATGCCCCTAAGCAAATAAGCACTCGTGCATAAATTCGTCGTTGAATTGCAACCCCTATCTTGTCAAATCAGGATCAGGACAGGATCAAGGCCCGAGTGACATGTCAAAAAACATAGCTTACATGAAAAGTTAGTGACCTTGACCCGAAGAGTCAAGTTGGATTAATCCAGGTAAAGCTGCCGGTTTGAGGGTCCATGATTGGGGTGTGCCAAACTGAAGTGATTAAGGGTGCTGATGATAACGACGAAATCTTAATTAGCCTGAATAAAGCTCTCGTTGTTTTCTGCAAACAAATGACATCTATTAAAGATCATTTATGCATGATTATCAATCGGAATGCCTGTTTCCTAAATTGCCAACGTAAGCAAGAGATTTTAAAGCAAAATATGTAATGGTCTGAAGGTTTTATATAATTTAGTTAACATGTGCACGAACCACCCGTCTTAATATTTAGTTTTTTTATAAAGTCATGAGTTTAACCAGAGAAACTAGACTGTGCACTGCATTGTGGTTAATCTTTGGTGGATCGAAATGTCATCACATCAAATTAAAATGCATAGACTTTGACTGATTTCGCCTCCTAGTCCCCTTCTTTTTATGGGAGTGTTTTTTGAACCTAAAGAACAAACCTTGATTTGATCAAATAGCAGCATTCTAATGAGCTGAAATATTAAATCTGAGAATCATTTTAACTTATTAAGTTTGTAATTGACTCAGATCACTGATCAGTGGTGCCAACTAAATGTTAGCCTTGTTTCTATACTTCAAATAGTTTCCCCGAGGCACCATACTGTGTCAGTTAGGAGCATTGCAATACTTCTCTCCAAAAACTGCGGCATTCCTGTTTGGTACTAAGATTTATGCATGTTATTAATGTACTAGTGCAGGAATCGCCGGCATCCCCTTAATGTTCTTTAGAAATGCAACAGGTTAACCTAAATGCATACAAATGTGCATAAAACATGCAGTCAAAATGAAATCCTTTTTCGCATAATTTAAACGTTTTGTCCAATTAAGACATTGTGCCATTTTTAAAAATTCCATTGAAAGTAAACTGATGGAGTCACGTTTTGTCGTTGTAATGCTTGACGTAAAAAAATCTCTTTCAGAAATCTGCATGCCGATGACATCGAATTTAATTTTTGCAGGTAATGGCTCAATTAAATCCGGTACAGCGAAAAATTCCGAACACATTTTATGGAAAATGTAATCCAAATGCGTTGTAGCTCAAAAAATGGCGTTTGCGTTTGTTCCCTTGTCATTGGCACTTATATTATAGAAATTCACAGACAGCAAACTGTATCAGCGGCGTTGTAGACTTGAAAGATTCTCATTTTAGGTTGATGACAAATGTTTACAAGCGGTTTATTGGATTAGCAAAAAAAACATGCTTCAAACCTCTTCAGACAATCCCATTTATTACCGAATTAATGCGACTTATTTAAATTTTAACTTAGCTGCAATTGTCATCCTGTTTGCTTTCACAAAAGGCAAGTGGAATATGCTTAAAAGCCCTGGTATAGTATTTAAAAATTTAAACAATCTTATGTACTTTCTTGCAGCGGTTAAATCCATCATGAAATTCTTGTAGAAGCTCAGATCATGTGTTTGTTTCAAACAAAAATTTTGTACAAAAGTATTCATTTTTGATTGTACTGGGTGATCCGGTTGAATAGATTTAGAAGTGCCCTAATTTTTGCCTGCTTACAGGAAACTCATCAACTACCTAATGCAAGACTACGGCTCTCAAAATTGTTTTTGACCGCTAACCATTGTGACCGTTTTTTGCTTATCTATATATGTGATAGTGAGTAATAACGTTCCACAGTCTGGCCATAACTTTTTTCCATTCGTTGAAAAGAGTTAGCTTCGATTTAGTGTAAATTACTGTGAGTAAACCTCAAATAATTTTTTATCTCCAAACTGTTTGGTAAAAAGTCTTTGGCCTAATAAAGAAAGCTATGGGCAGATAAACTAATTATTATTTTAAGTAACCCATCTACCTTACTATACACATGCATTCACATTTATTCAGAATTCGTTTTATTTGAAACCGTCTCTAAAATAGTTATTTTATTAAAGTCCTCGTTTAACTTTGGTAATCGGTTACTTCTTGACTGTTTTCTGCGGTAGGGAATATTTTGGTTTGTTTACTAAAAATTTAATTCATCTAGTTAAGGGGAAAGATGATTAAGAGTGATATTACGTACCCCAATAAATAGAGATTGTCCAAGCAAAAGATCACTCATTTAATATTGCGAATTCACATTCAGAGTATTTTAATGTAAGTAGTTTTATTTGCATCACACAAGTTCTTCATTTCGTACTTTTAAACATACTTTATAAATGCAACTCTGTGTCATCAACACATGCAGTAACTATATGTAAGTGCTTGCACACACCATTTACCTAATATGTGGTAGTTTCGATTATTTATGCAATACAATGGTTTCGTTGCATTTTGGTGTTTGTTTTAAATTTAAATCCGCTTTGGGACTTCCCATGAGACCTTATTTTTGGTTTCAAAGTATCATTTACTGGTCTAACTTGGCGTGGGGTTCTCTCCTGTGTTTAGTGTTAGGTTCGAATATAATAGACGACCATGTGTTTCGTTAACTAATTCTTAAATCATATTTGTGATTATATTTCAATTGAGAAGTCTCGACAAAAAAGTATAAAATTAAAGTAAATCCGCTAAAATTAGAAAGAAACTGAATTTGTAGAGGACACACCTGTTGTGATGAAACTGTCCTAACCCGTTTTTAAGTTCAACGTAATGACCATGTTGTGGTGTCATATCTTGCAGCCAACGTGACACGTCTACACAGAGGTAGTAAAATGTCACATCGGCTGTAAATATAAACCGTGCCTTATTTTTTACTGTATATATACTAAAATTATAACTGGAGACCTCTGTTTAATGGCATGGAAAGTGTTTAATAGATGGGGGATAATTTGCCGTCGCAACATATAAATCGTTTCATTTTAGTATTCAATTTTTAAACGTTTGCTAGACTAGAGTAGTAATACCAATATAGACCTAAACACAACAATTATGCCAATTATGCCTCATTTCAACAACAAAATTAGTCAAAATAATTCTTTCGAAATCAAAAAAATGAGTTAGTGTTAATTGTAATTACCTTTATTGCTATATAAATCTCAATGCTGCTGCACTTCTATTTTCCTTCTCCTTTTTGATTTGTTTCAGGAGTTGGACAATGCATCATCAGACACAAACTTTTGCAGATATTGACGGTGTTGATGCTCAAAACAAATTGTTTCCTTTTAAATCGGAAGACACTTTGCCACTATGGAGCCACGACCGGGCGCCTCAAGATGACGCTGTCCGATCTCATGTCCCTGACAATGGTCCAAGTCTTGAGGAGATTTCCGATGGAACGAGTGACGAACACATGGGTGTCCCTGTCTACCTGCCTTCCCTCAATACCTGGATCTTGCTGTCCACCTGCGGTACTGCATTCCTCATAATCACGTTCCTTATTGGATATGCTGTTTATAAATTTCACAGACGGAACGAAGGCTCCTATAATGTGGAGGAGGATCGGACAATTGTAAATCAACGTTCGGTTCCCGCAGTTCCGGCCCCACTCGTGTCCACTTCACTTGACTCTGGAACGGAGTTGACTTCTCTTCAGCGACACATACCTATTGATAGCCAGTCCCCAAATAAAGAGTGGTATGTATAGTGTTTTGCCAGCACTTAAGACTTTCAGTCCCATGAACACTTATATTCCATTTCCAGATCTCCAGTGTCCTGAAGATTCATTTTGTATATACAAAAAACCTATGTGATATAGTATGATGAGAATGAAAGTTTTCTGGCCAAATTGATTTTGTATTAATTGTACGCTCATTTGTTCTTTCTTTTCTTTGAATTTAAATTAATAATTTTACAGTGGAATGATCTCTACGTATTTCAGTGCAAAACATCAACTAACAAAAGTTACTTTGTGTCTGGCAGTATAATTACAAAACTCTAACATGCTCGATAATGTAAAGGGAGCAGCTGTGATACAAATAAAGACCTTTAATTCTGCAAAACAATTCATAGAAAACAGAAGATCTGGACATTAATTCTACTGAAATATGGTTTATAAAAAATTTAAACACCTTCATAAAAGCACAGGAACTCGCGGATGAATGATTTTACTGCGTGTACAAAAGCTATGACTGCGAATGTGAGGTCACTGATCAATAGAGAATCCTGAACAGAAGTGCTTTTGTTATTGCATAGTGACAAACAGGTTAATAATTCTAATGTATTCCCGTGTGTTGCCACGAAACTAGATGTCTGAACGTAGTACTCTTCATGAGTCTATTAAGCCATGACTCATAGCTTACGACCTAGGGGCACAATTATGCATTCAGCGATGACGTTTTGCTGACTTGATTCTAGCTTCCCACAACAATGCACACAGATCTAAGTAGGAACTTATCAGACAATTTCTTGAAATAATCGAACTTTGACAAAAAACAATTAAGACAAGTTTCTGAAATTCGCACAAGTTTTAAGTTTGATGTTCTTTCAACCCTATCCATAATCCATCATCTTGACAGAAAATTTATCTAGCAAATCGAACCAGGTATTACACATATCTTTAAGGAAATAAGAAGGTTTATTTAAGATTATGCTTTATATCTGTCATCTACTCTTCAAAACCTGCAATTTACTTGGTATTACTCACTTTTCTGTTTACAAAAAGCCCCTGATTCATATTTTTCAGTTTCAAAGGTATCGTTTACGTTTGTGTCAACCTCTATCTTAGAGCTACTGTAAAGGAAGTCCAAAAAAAGTTTACATGTATCTCACATGAAAACTGGTGAACTAACATGGAAAACTAATTTGCGACGTAAATTTGTTCGATTGCAGTAATGGCATTAGTGATTGCAAGACAATTCCCCAAGTTTTAGTTTATTCGTGTTTAAAATATCTAATTTAAACTGCACTTTCATCTTAACTAAACCAGACTCGTTTATCAAGGCGCTTAAAAGGACGTAAATGCACCACAATCTTTGCAATACAAACGGGAATACACAAAAAACTACAAATATAACACATAGATAGGACACTTTGTAAACAAAAATGCAATAATAGTCGTGAAAATCTGACCGCATATGTTGCACTCCGCATCGCACCAAGAGCAAGTGCGCAGAAGTGAATTTTGTCTGCCATTAGCACTCTTCTACACATCTGACTGTGCTTGCTGTAAATTATAAATTTATCTGCAAAAAAAATTACAGTCCTAACTAACCGCAGCTTTCACAATGCAACTCCATCAAGTTTCCTATTCTTTGTTTACTCGATAACAAAATAATAAATTGTGGTATGCAAGCTACTCCCTTTCCTTTTTTAAAGTTAGAGTGAAAAAATCAACAACAATGTTGTTGTTCTAGGCCGTTTTAATAAACAAATCTGCTTTGTTTAAACGTCTCACATATTTATCCTTTAACTTTAACTAACTAATTACCAAAAATAACACATTGTGAATTTCTTTAAAGCAAATAAGGTCTATTGTGATTCAGTGTGTCGGTACACGAAAACGACATTGTTCATGGGTTCTCTTTTGAGATGGGATGGAATTCTTTATTCCCAACTACAAGCGCGGCAATT
This sequence comes from Mesocestoides corti, assembly GCA_900604375.1. Classification (NCBI taxonomy): domain Eukaryota; kingdom Metazoa; phylum Platyhelminthes; class Cestoda; order Cyclophyllidea; family Mesocestoididae; genus Mesocestoides; species Mesocestoides corti. Next base: position 44,430 of record UXSR01005216.1, read on the forward strand.
CGTCGTTTGAAGACACAATCGTTTTAAGAGACATTGATTGTTAAATGGATATGCCATTTCAAGCTAATGAAATATTGTTTCCTTATTGCAATGCATTTTACCATTAACCTTTACTTAAATAAACATTATCACTAACAAGATTACCAATTGTAAGCTGTACTTTTATACGCGTATGGACAAATTCTTTTTAATAGCTCCCAAAATTTTGATAACGTTAGCCTCGCAAACTTAATTTAGTAATATTAATCGTAATGCTTGAAGCTATTGACAAGGGTGGATTGAACAAGAGTCCTAATCAAACCTCGTTTATTGAGCAACTGCAAATATTTTCTGTTCAAATGGTAGTTTTAAAACCATGTAGAACCCTACTCATACGAAGTTTGATCGACTGATTTAGTCCTCATTGCGAGTTCGATTTCAGGCGCTATTTACTACCCATTATTGATTCGGCTGCAATTATTTGATTAATAAACCTTGATTCCACCCGAATGCAATAAGCTTTGAAAGTTTCTGCTAACTGTATTATTGGGAATGGATCAATAGCCCTTAATTTAGTTGGTTAAAATTTCACTCGTTTACACAGGCGCGTAAAATTAGCCACAGTTACAAAGCAGCTAAGGCATTGACTTTTCATCATACATAACATATGTCGATATTTAAGTATTTGTTATATTACTTGGAAGAAAATACTTGCTTGGTCTGAATGACATCGGATTTATTTTTTCCTGCCTTTCTTCTGTCTACTTAAAATCACATTCCACAATCTCTCGTGAGCTGATTCAGCGTGAGCCACTTAAACGACGCCTAGCTAATCATCCTGATCTTGATAAACATTGCCGTCACTTGAATACTTTAGTAAAGCAGAAATTGAGTTGGTGTTCTTTGAAATTTAATTCTGATACGGCAACTTGACAGTCCAGTTATCTAGTTCGAAATTCAAATCTTACAACATCCCTTGTAAATGTAAGCCTAATTAGTAGTGAATTTATTGGGAACGATAGCTTATCGATCTAAACAAACTTTCTCTTTAGCTAAGGTAAATTCAAACAATTATTATTCTATCATTCTTTTTATTTAACTTGAAATTTTGTGTTCTTTATCCGCTTGAGAATTCGCTTGAGCCAAACTGTCAATCTATTTGCTTGGATTTTTGTACGATACCACTCCTTTTTCATTTACGGCCCGGATCGTTCCAGGTTTCTTTTGAAAGTCCAGCAGCATTCTTCTGGCTACAACCTAGTTTGTTGTGCGATCATCTTAAATGGCATGCACATGAAAAAAATATCAGGTGTAAGAAACATCAAAAGCAGTAGGTGCACCTTTTCTAAGTAGCAAAATGAAGCGCATGTTTAGTCAACTAAAGCAAATGCAGTGACCCTTTTCACAGTTCTTAAAATATGATTTTGTCGTATTAACGGATTCCTGTGGTGCTTCTTTCCGCTATTGTCGTTAAACACAACCGCCAACTTGAATTACATCTGAGGTTTGTTTGAATTGTAATAAATTGCAGAAATAAATTTGAGATATTAAAAACTGACTTTAATCCAAGAAATGAACATTTCTGGCCAAGTATTTCATTTACCGTTTAAGAAAAATTACAAAATTCTAGGCAATCTGTGTTAATTTTAATAAACAAACTAAATGAACAGGAATTTCAGGCAACACGCTTATAGTTTGCCAGAAATTTAAAGCTGTAACATTTATTTTATTTGCATGTGGCAAGCGTAACAATTAGAATAAATATTCGCATGTTTTTTTAAATAAACAAAAAGTCAGACAGATACTTAAATAACGGATTCGGATGTCTCTATTCTTTTCTTACTACATTAATACAAAAGACTGTAACGAACTTTAATTTAAAATAATGGCTTGGCAAACCAGAAACAATAAAATGTGTGATGAGAATATGTCTCCTTTCCATTATCTATATACCTCACTTTGCATAAATAATTATGATTAATCACTGAGATTTTTTGATTCTGATCTTGCAACCATCAAGCTTTTTTTAAGTTTTCCTGAGGTAGTGAGATGCCTACGTTGTTCTCGAAGACCTTGATTTGCCCAAAAGTAATGTTTAAGTGAGTGATGCGAATAAACTAATGGCTAGGAGGTCTCTATACGTATATTGCGATTTGTAATATGCTCTAGGTCATTAATTACTTTAATGTGCCATCTTGTAATACGCATTATTTGTACCGTCAGCATCGCTTTGTCTTCATATTTAGACCTAAACTGAAAACGTTTTCTGTAATCAATATCGACAAACAGTTGTTCATGTTAGATCTTTAGATTGCGTTAAAATGTCTTTTGTGCATTTTGCTGTCAATAAAACCCTCTTTTTGTCAGGGTCCTAATAGCTAGTTTTGGCAAAAAAATGAAAAGGGGCACATGAACTCAGTATAAGCAAAAGGAATCCAAGGTCATTTAGTCCCGCCTTCTGCTGATCCGCCAAGCAACTTCCAGGCTACAAATTTTGACATTAAAATGGATAAAACTTTTCACTTACTTCTAGACAGTGATTTCAAAACTTGTCATTTCTATAAAAGGAATTATGCAAAATATTACGAGGAAAGTCAATTTACATCACTCACCTAAACCTGTAGCTCATATGATCAGTGCTGCGTAGATTCTGAGGGCGAGGTCGTGCTCAGGGAACACAAATCCATTCATTAGGCTTACCCGAGCCCCAAATGATTTTAACGGTTATAAAGAATGGTTTGCTGCTGATCTCAGGTTATATATAAGTCTTAGTTTCAATATTTTGGGACTTGTCAATGTTAATAGAGCATTTATCAAGACGAAAAGTGAGTTATTTTAATGTTAGTGGAAATGTTCCCGTTCACAGTGCGTCTGGAGTCACGTTTGCGTACTTGTCCTTTTTCTAGTCTAACTCAATTGCTGTTAAATTCCTCCTAGAGACTTAATACAAACTTTCAGGATGGCAGAGCAGTAACCGTCTTTTGATGGCAAAATGTGATACTTTGGTTAACACATCGTTTTTAAAAGTTACAATCAAAATTATGATGGTGCTAAATAATGGCCATGAATCTTGAGACCTCATAGCTTAGTTTTGGAAATTAGTGGGTTCATTTGCAACTAGCGGACAGCAGTTATGGATGCGTACACCTTAAGCGCAGTTACAGTGCGCGCAATGCATTTTAACCCACAGGTTTTACTTGTACCCTTAAGCAGGTTACCAATTTCGGTGCAAAAATGTATGTGAAACATAGGTGTGCAAATCAAGCATGACAGAGTTTGTCAGATTTAATTTAATTTTAAAAAAAGTGTTCCGATTTATTCTGATCCGGAAATGGGCACAGTGGCAATTCGCTAATTTAAAATCTTGTACAATGTCTCTAAGAGATCTGCGCGTACATGTTCAATTTGTGTAGACTCAGATTGTTTATCAAGTGACGTTTCTATGTTCACTTATAAATGGAAAGCAAAGGCTTAAAATATCTATGTTTGCAATCTGTGTAATATAATGGAGTCTAGTTTTTGAAGTGGTCTAGGGAAGACTTTGATTTTCCTGAAATATCAAACATTTATCTGGGTAAAATATTAATAATGCAAAAACATTTCATTCGGTTCACGTTTTAACATCCCTCTAGTTGACTGCAGAGTCAGCATGAACTCAAAAATGAATTTTAATACCTTTTATCCTTTATCTCGATCTAACCTGTCCATTTTACCATTCATCGTGAGTTTTTTTGAAAAAAATAAGACTGTTTTTATCCAACATTTGGCAAGTGAAGGATGCATTTACTGAATTTCATTTTAATGAAATGTGTGTAGCAGTCAGCTGTGAAACTTTTGATTGCCTCTAGACATTATTGCTTAATGGGCAAGATAAGAACATGGGTAATATATAAGTCCATCATTATTTGAACACATTCGCTGACACACGGGAATATGTATCTTTTACAATGAACAATGACTAAAATATACGACTCGCCTATGTGTGCAAAGTAAGACCAATTAGGAAATCTTTAAGTACTAGACGGACATATTAAATAATTTGACTTTATGTTTTGCTGTTTAATTTAACATTGCCGACATTTAACTGCTAATCAACAAGTCACGTTTTCTCTATTCTATTCCTACATGGATCTCTTCGTTAGCACAATAAAATAACATTGCTTGGTTGCACACTACGCAATTAATGCACTTTCTCTTCTGTCTCAATGGCCTTTGATTCAAACGAAAAACTTACCTTTAATAACAAGAACTAGAACAGAAAGGTTCCCACTTTAAAAACGCTTGTTTTAATGTACACCAAAACTGAACCTCCATATTTCGCACTAGCATCCTTGGTAATTTACAATATGGGGAAAAATGGTCAAAACAGTTGTCTTTGTGGCATAGCGAATTTCGGCGCTACCACTCCCGTAACACATGACGCCCCTAAACTTTAGTCAATACACAACAGCAACCCCTTACCTGGATATTTCATTAGCAGATTTTCGTAGTAATTCTTTTCACTTAAAAAAGAGGTTAATATAACTAATAATTTTTGTAATAAACATAATAATGCTAAAAACCTTTGAATATTTCAAGATTAAAATATTATACCTAGACGTCGTATTCCTAAAAAATGCACCTACATTTTGTAATCCTAATAACATGTTATAGATTAGAGTTTCTGTTATTTTTTTGGCTATTTCATGATTCAGTATAGAATTAGAAATTGAACTGGATGTAATTCATATCGTTCCAAATACCGGAAAGAAGTACAACTCCAAAGTGCTTTATTTTCCATTTCATGCAAACTTCGCGTTAGCGATAAAAAAAGGCATCTGTTTCTTTAATTTAGCGTCTATTATATTCCACCGGATATAAAGTACGTGTGAGGATGGGCACTGGAGTGGAGGATAACGAATGCCATACTATTTGTCAATTCTGACCGCTTCTGATTGATTTCGGTCCTGTGTATGCCTGGTAACAGTAAACACAAGAACTTTTCATTTGGTTTCTTAGACGCAGCTCAACAAACGCCACCCCTTAGTAATGTAACAGAATTGCCACCGCGATCTTTTTTGCAATGGAAATCCTAATAAATATGCTTTGTTTTGATTTTCTGCTCTTTGACCATGTTTGAGCCACCTTTGACTCCCTGTGTGTTGTTTAGATGGAGTGGTTTTGGCCTAATTTACGTGGACCAAAGTACTGATCGTCTGTATGAGACCAGAATTGATTTTGTGAATTTTCATTTTTTGTGTGGGTGATGCACTCCGCATTCTCCTTATGACCTCACACAGAATCCGTTATGGCTTCGCTTTGACCACCTCGGGTTTTGGAACCAAATTTTTTGTAATCTTAAGAATTAAAAATGACGGAAAGCCAACCTCTACAGCTTGAATGAAATCAATAAGTCGATAACGTTTCGCACAGTATTGACAAATTTATTATGCGTCAAACTGCAAAATCTGCTACAGAAATTATGTTTTTAACATCAACAAAGTCATAGAAAATTGTATGCATTGTTAACTGTGCTGATGTTTCTTTCATAGTTACTTACTGTACTAACACTTATTTAAATGCGTTCAGAGTCACCTCAGTCATAAAAAAACAAAAATTGACATGTACATAAAGGGAAAATCCAAACTTCTATGAATAAATTTGTGTTTTTGACAAACTGTATTATAAGAATGAAAAACATACATTGTTTAAGTGGTACTAAGAATTTCAAAGGTTTGTTTTGTGAAGGCGCTTTTCTTCGTCTGAGTCAATTAGTGAGTGGTTTAGTTGATTCTCAAATGGGCGACTTCAATCTAAACGACAAGCTTCGCTGTAGATGCTCCTCTAGCGTTGTTGGTAATTTGATTTGAGAGTTGGCAAATAATAATCCACGACTTTCCTCCAATGAGGTTTTCATGGGACAAATTCTTGAAAATTCGATTGCATTATCGTTTCAGATGGATTACATACAGTTTAAAACTCAAAATTATACAGAATTTAACTAATTAAATTGATTGTCTCAGTCACTTTTTTCCTCACTCGTCAATAAAACAAACCTTTAATGGTTAAAGATATTATGTGTTTGACGTCGTACCAAGTGAAAGGATCTGGAAGCTTAGAAGTGTAAGAGCAGACTCGATGGCAAACGCTGAATTGCCGCATCCACTGAAAGTGTTATTGCGCGACCAGTGGGGAGATTGCGGGGGATTGTCTAAACACTGGCTGCGGGCAACGCCCACGACCCAATTTTGGAATGTGATTACAACCTGCAAATCTGGTGAACAGATATGACGTCATCCTTCACCACATGTTCCTCACTAGTCATAAACTGCCTTACGACTTTGTCGAGAAAATACAGTTTCAACAATGAAAAAATGCAGACTTGTAAGTCCAATTGCAACAGTGTCTGCACACAATCGTCCCGTAAATTTTATTACAGTTCCCCCGTTGATTATCCTCTATTCAAGTTCTGATGTAGCAATTCGATGCTTCAGTCGTCATCTGACCAAACACGCTAGGCAACCAGAACAATTTACAGTGGGAATATTTTCGGTTGTACTAATTCTTCAGCGTTCGGCTTTTTTTGTTAATTTTTATGGGTTTTCCTCCCTAACACATTGTCAGGCACTGAGCACAGTCTAAAGGGTTGACAAGTGTACAGATTCAGCCTTGCAAATCTAGAATTTTCCTGAATCATTAATTAGTACCTAATGGTCAAGTTGGAGCTAGGCAACTAAGTCATACATATTCCCATTATATCGGCGATATTTTTGCTTTGTCTTCTTTAATGGAAAACTAATTTCTAACTTCTTAAACCTTGGCGAAATAACCACTTTCTAGATGAGGAAGATGACTTGAGCAAACAACATTGTAAAGACACTGTTTACGATATTTACATTCACGTTTTATGACTTAGCCTGGTAAATATGACTTCTACAATGTGGGCTATCCAAAAGACATTAATCGTTTGTTTGTTATGACGATTTCTACCGATAGCAAAAATAAACACGGAGAGGGTCTCTGCGACCCTGGCCATCAATTAAAAAATGGCTTTGGCAAAGATCTACGTAGTTCCTAGATTACACAACTACTATCAATATTCAACATTGCAACAGAGCCAAAATCAAAACTGATTTGTAATCATTGTCGTTCTGCAGAATGTTTGAAATTTGGGTTTTTTGCAGAACTTTCAGAATATTTCAATTCTTGACAATTTCTAGTTTTTTTTATTTCTACCACACATTCCGGAAATTATATTTAGTATTACGTGTTCGGACAAAGATGCGAAAAGTCCAGAAATGCCATTTCAAGTAAGGAAAAATTGTTGCGTTGAATCAAAAGCCCTTAGTCGTATGTTGGACGCTCAAATGCTAGAAAGAATGTTGCCAGAGTAGAGTACTAATTGTTTTATTTCTCGGTCTGCAAACTCAGTTCTGGCATGCTCGTTCGATGTGAATCTCATGCACCACAAACGGGAAATTAGTGTTTCGTAAGAACTCCTGTGCCGTTCTTTTTCAAAATGGTATCCAACAGAAATCCCTCGTTAACTGCCACAGAAGCCTAAAACTCCAGTGGTTTGCCAAAATAAATCAAACGTTTCTCCCACAAAGACAGAAAATGCTGAGACAAAAAGCACAAGAATTAAGTTGAAAAGACTTATTATTTCGTCGCAATGCAATGAATCGGTTGTCTTAGGTAGAAAAGACTACTTCAAAGAAAGAATGCGCAGGAATTCAAACAGAAAACAAGAAAAATCACTCTCATCATGTCAGTAGCTGTTTTCAAAGTCCTTTTTAAATACCATTGTATTTAAAGGTAAATAGCAATTTCTGCAATTAACAGCACCAACTAACATTGTTACAATTACAATGTTTGTAATTACAAAAATTTGAAGATAGGAATGTAAAAAAATCATTTCGCAATTCTTCGTGGTTTATTGGGAATATTTATTTGTTTTGAAATGCTTCATGAAAGTGATTCATAGGCCACGAAGTCACTGCCCATAAAGTCGATTATTGAAGTTGGTTTTTGAATTTGAGCTTACTAACCATGAAACATTTCTGTCATGTCAGTAGATGAAAACAAATAGCCGCGTCCGCGTCATCGGTTTGCCTTTTCACTAGTTGAGAGGTGGCAAGGAATTATGTGGGTAGTAAAACAGAGGTGAATGCCCTGCAGGCGCAGCGCCTTTTAAAGCTGTGCTGGGAGGCAATAGGTGTTGTTCTGAGCTTGTCAAACTTGACGAAGTGCAATTTAACTCTCTGTCCGAGTTGAATTCTATAGTGATCTTCCTTCCTTAAAGTTGCCCCAAATTTAGTCCCAATAGACCATAAAGATTCCTAATGCAGTCCTTGCCTTTTGAGAGTACATTGAGGCTCGATACTGCACATTTAACCAATAAGTTAGTTAAAATACAAGTAAGATGGTCATTTTGTACCTTGAAATATTTTATGGGTACAAATGTGCCCCGAATAAGACACTAGACTATTTCATTCAAACTGTTGAATGCAATTATTTAAATGCTAATAGTCTCAAAAGGTTAAAATGTTAAAACAGGCAGGTTGTGTCAAAATTTAGTGCGAAGAGGAGAGTAACGTTCTCATTGTGTGTAAACCAACGGCCTCTGCAAAGCACGTTTACATTTTGCATTTTTTGCAAGGTCAAGCTTATTACGTCGTTGTGTTTTTGGTCAAAAGACGATGTGATACAACAATCAAGCAAAACGTTAAGTGCAAAAACAGCCCTTCGTAAATACTAATAAAAGTCAAGATTACATTATATCTGTTGGCTTCCAGTCATTCCCAAAAACGTTTCGAATTGCAAAAAGTGTGACTCAAAATCTCACTAGAGGTTGGGCCTGAGGTAACAAAATAAGAATGTACCCAGAGCATTTTAAGTTGAAGGGGTAAATGTCACCAGAATAAAACATCCAATCTCTCGAATAAGGTGTTTCACCATAACACGGCTGTGGGTGAAATTCCATCAGAGAAAGCACTTTTCTGTACCCCATTTGCAAGCAAAGCCAAAAAACAAAACGTCAGTACTGAGGCATAATGGAAATTTGTTAATTTGTGGTAAGTAATGGAGAAAAAGCACTGCGCATGATCTACGTTTCGGTCCGATTTGACTTGGCTTCATTAAAACACAATGTTAATGCGCATACTGTAGCCATGATCAGATGTTTGAGGTTGCGCTGAGTAGTTCACAGGTGCATTTCGGTACTTCTGTTCTGAGTGATACAAACTGACTTTCCTCGTTTCCGTGAACATTTGAACTGCACGAGGCTGACCACAAGGATTCGTATGGCACTTTCAAGAACCATCTAGTCGTTTGTGAGATCAGTTTGAAATCGCAGAAATTTCAGAATAACCTTGGCTGAGGTGATGAATTAGTTAACGTAACCTTCGAAAAATCGATTGTGAGTTAGATGATTTTGCGATTGCTTGTGCAATTGGTGGTCCGACTGCACTATTTTGGCTATTGCTCAGCGGCACCGACGTGGATGAAGGGGATCCACTAGCAGGACAGGAGTGGCTCACTTAGACATTTCCCCTATTAATCGCACACCTCAGACGTAGTCAAAGCTGCTATCATAATTACTTGTTGTATATTCACTGATTTTTGACGCTTGACGTGTTCCTGCTTGTGCTACTAATAATAATGGTGATGATGCCGTCAAAATAGGCACATGAAAACTGTGCAAGTACTGCTACCAGTGAGCAGCTGGAAGGTGCACGCGACACTTGCAGAAACTCAAAATCAGCTAATGGCACAGTGTTAATGTCAGTACACATTTTCGGGAACAGCCAGTAGCTGTGCTATCTCGCGTCAGTCAATGCTTATAAATGCAGATCTTTACACAAAGATCAAGTGATAGATGGAATGTTTGATGTCACACGGTTTTAAAGGCGATTAAAGTACCAAGTGCCACTTTTCTTGAGTGTTTTGCGCGAGTGCACGGACTTAAGCTGGCACTTTGTAATTACCCGCTTGACCGATTATTCTTCTGCATTTCTCTGCACTCCTACTTACTTAAGATGCAAAGCTGGCCTGGATCTCTGTGGCGCATTTTTTGGATTCTCCTGTGATTAACTACTTTTTTTGCTTTTATTCTGGCCATAATTATGACAAGCATTCAACAGCAGTCCGACATGCAAGTTGGCGAATACAGAGAAGGCATCTTTCTTCTGTATTAATCAGCAAGGCTTTTTATAGCTTTGCATGTGGGCGATTTGGTTTATTTTTCCAACTGCGAAGGCAACGCAATGAGGAAAATAAAAATCAATCGCTTTGACTTCGCCGCAAGGCTTTCGGCTGACAAAGGGTTGCAAGCAGTCGCCTCCTGCGGTCTTCGCACGGTCATTTTTCTCTGTCTGTCTTTCGAACTTTACCAATGCTGGAAGACGCCGGCGCTTAAAGGAAACTTTGTTGACCTCATGCAAACAAGACAACGTCGTTTTTTAACCCAAGGGAAATTTACAAGGGCTTTTACAGGATTTGGTTTTTGTCGTATCGGTTAATTATGTTTTATAAGTATGAATAGTCGTTTGTCTTCACATGAGCTTAAAATAGCAGTCTGCATTATGGATGACTTCATACATTTGATGATCTGATTAAAATGGCATGATGCTTGGGTTTTAATGAAATCAAGAAAAAGTTATAAGTCTAAATTTCCACGTTTTCTAGTATTTCCGAAGTATATTAAGCAGAGGTTGTGAATCGCGCAATGATAAATGGTTTGGCAACGCTTTTATTCATCAGTCACTGATTGCTGTACAACAGAGCCTTGCTTTAAAATAATAAAATCTAAAGTCAAAACTGTCCCTAGTTTGAAGCTAGAAACTTGTGATCGGTAAGGGCTCCTATTTTATCTCACACAATTTTATTTTATTACAGTGTTAGCTTATCAAACTTTCTTACTTAATGCTTGTAATCTGGTAACAGACGTGTCCACTTTAAATATATTAAGAAAACGCACTTTAAGAACAGCCTTTTGATGCCAAATTCAAACAACATCATTGCAACACTTAAGGGTCCCAACATTTTATTTATGTATTGTGTGAAAGGCTGGGTTATTGTCATTTCTAGAAAAATATTAAATGACCCATTCATAATAATTTAAATCAAATCATAAGTTAATCGCTTGCCATGGCATCACTAAGCAGAAATGTGATTAACAAAATGCATGTACTTTTCTTGTAAATGCAGTTTCTCAATTTCATTTGTACTTGACTTCAGACCTTTGCCAACTCAGGCAAACCACAATCACCCTGGCCTGAAATTCATTGATACAGACAAAGACACAAGTGCCCAATAAACTAAACGAGCGAACTCAAGCAGCACAAACGCAACCAGGGAAATCAAAAAAGTATTATGTAGTAGAAGCGGAAATTTTTTAAGATTGAGGAGGAGAAGAAAATCAAACCTTCCAGTTGCCTTTATTTATGCAAACATATTTTATAAATTTACTGTCTTGTTTGGTAGGCTATTTCAAAGTGACTTAAAAAAGAGACCACAAACCTCGTTTCATCCCTCGTGTCCACATTCTTGCCTATAAATTTAGTCAATTCGTTAGGGATCGGAAAATGTAATCTTTGATCATCTAAGGGACTAATAAGTAATTTCGATTTTCACAATATATTTCAGGTCACTTTCAAAGGGCGGAAATTTCTTTAATTTTAGAAAAAAGTTTAAATAAAAATTCCGACCGTCAGGTAGTAAATATAAAGAACTGGCCATAAAATAATTTGGTTTACTCCTTCGATCTCAACAGGTAGCAATAAAAGTCCTTTGTTGTGAATCTGATTTTTAAGTGTCTTAAAAGTAGAAAAATTGTGCACGAATTTGATTTATATTCTTTCTTCACACGACTCGTTACAAACTCGATTCACATAGTCGATTGATGCTGTTTCAACTGCCTGTGTACTACTTAAATTACCGAATTTCAGTCTATGCTGTTTTTTGATGCGGGGCAACGGCGGAGTGTACTAAATCAGAAACAGGCGTTAATATGTTACATTATCTATCATTCACCGAGGATGCACATAAATACGCTTTGTCACATAGTCTAACTCAGCCAGACTGTCCATGAAAACCTCATTTGATTGGAGCCTAATTTTCAGTTTGTTAGGGAATTATGGCATGATAAATTTTAGTTCTGTAATTTAATTTCTTTTGAAAAAAAAACGGAGAATCGTAGAAAGGGGAAGTGGCAGTACTAAGGCAGTATACCCTAGTAAAATCCTCCTCGAGCAGAATCAATTTTTTCCTAGACTATATCTGTCTAGAGAGGGCAGATATCGCGGTGTAGGTCGGGCAGGAATGGGCCTCTGTGGTTGGTTGCTCGACGGCTAACATGCCGTCTCGTGAGGCCGAAGGTCAGTCGCCGAAGTGCTCCTGGGTTCTGGTCCTAGTGATGAGTGCTTGTAATGACGGAAGTGCCTTCCTGCATTGAAACCTAACAATCCTTATTTCCACCACGGAGTTGCCGGTTATTTAAGGGACATGGATGTCTCTGATTGTGCATAGTTGCATTTGCATGTTGCATTCTTGGGGTGACTACATATCTGAGGATATTCGTCAAATTAATGTTAACTGGAACATTCTACATCATTGGTTTCAAACTGTGTTTTACGCAGTTCACGCGAATTCCAATTTGGTGATTTAATTTCTGACAACATGGTGTGTGATGGAAATGCTGGCTCCTTAACCTCAACCTGTGTATAAATTAATTTTAGGCTTAAAGATGCTTTGAAAGTCTATGAAACCCGTCGTATTCCGAGTTTTTTTTGCAAAAATAAAACATCCCCTAATAATTACGGTTATTCAAAAATCTGTTATATTATTCCTTAAGGCTATTATTTCATCACATAAGTTTCATGGACAAAAAAGGGACCTTTCTTGCAAAATAAGGACATAAATTTTTGCTAAAGTACTCGAAATTAAATCAGAGCCCCAACCTTAAAAAAGGTTGTTTACTTAGTTAAACTTTGCTACTTACAAAAGCCAGTAACGTATATAAAGAACCATGAAAGCACAAGCGATTGATTCTGAGCCATTGACAAATAGGTTCACACTATTATGAAGCCTTCAGTTGTGCCTCAACAGAAAATGCGCTTTTTAAGAATAAATGAGTGTGGAGTTAAAGACTGAACCTAACCGCCTGAAAGGCAGATCTGAGTACGTGCTTCAGAGAACTTCCTGCATCCTTTTAAACATGCCACAATTAAGCCCTAAAGGGAGAAATGAGGTATCCACGACGAATTTTTTTGTGAAAAAGGTCGGTTTTGAATGTGGAGGCCCAAATACTTCCCCATGATGAACGTCAGCTGATTATTCATTAGTGATATTTTTGCCACAAAGCGCCTTATTCTAGTTTCAATTTTATGCTTTTCAATTCCTCGCAGATTTTGGCATTTGGATTTGATTAAGAAGATCCTCCAAACTAACGACAGGGGTCTCGAGTTTATTTTATTGGTGCCGCGTCACACACTCTGGGCCATAAAACGCTTGGAGACATCAGCGATCTTAAATTTTGGCCTTGTCACCTACGGTCCGCTATCGTGCCAACTACTTCACATGTTCATGCTTTCAGTGTGCCGAATTTTTACTTTTGGATCCCTTTTAGCATTCATGGAAATGCCAAGCAGGGCAGTGCATTCTTTACGTGTGATTGATTATAGCTCAAAATAAACGTTCTATTCTAGATTACCTACTTGTAACTCTGCAAGACGTCAGTAAAATTACATGGCACTGTCGTAAATGAAGTCCTGCAACCCGAGTATAAATTTGGGAATAATAATTCCTCTGGGCACCTGGTAAAGACACAGCAAACCTAATGACTGTTGTTGCATTTTAATGTATTAATAACGAATGTGTGAACAAATTTTGAGCTTTTTCGACTAATTTTGTGCCACTCACAATCCTAGGATAGCTGTAAACGGGGAACAACTCGAATTGGTTTCGCTTTAAACAACATTAGCTTAAAAAGAGTTGTGGTCGTTTATAAAGTACCTATCTGCTTATTGTTGCGATGAAACACTCAGGATTTGAGAGAAAAATTTTTGCTCTTTTCACCAGAATTTCATCTTTTGCTACCTCGTCAGTTTATGTGAACACGGATTAAGTGCATGTTATTCAGATGAATGACAACTTTTGCTGACCTGGTTATGTTTAAAATTGAGATTCAACCATTTAGTGTGTTTAGGTGTCATCACTCTTGGGCTTATTTAATTCGATATCTAATTAATAAAATATAATACCAGACTACTAACGTGAAAAGCGCTTGGTATTATCTACTTTGAGGTCTTCCGTTTTAGCGAATGCAAAATGTGCCAACTGCTTTATGTGTGCTTGCGGCGTTCAATAAATTCGCTTGCCTGTCAAATCTGGCAACAGGATCTGGTCCTATAACTTAGGATGAAGTACTAATGTCGTGAGATATAAAATAAACTGTGTAAGACGGTCACAATGATTGTTTGCCTGCATGTCAGAGGACTGTCAGAGAAGCTGAAACTGCAAATTGTGAAAGTGGTCATATCGACGTCTATTTGTCTTAAAAGCAGATATTTTACTGAGTATTAATTTTCCTTGGACACCACCCAGTCAATTTTTGAATGTCGTTGTGCATGCTATTTTTCTAGACATATATTCCACAATTTTGTTTACTCCAAAAGCCGTTCTCTAATGTTGATCCAAACTACACCAGACCTATAGGGCTCCATACATTCTCCCGGCCACTCTTAGAAGTTCAGTTATTTGTTTGGCCCTACTTGCGACCATAGTGTCTGTAGGTACTCCAATTCATGTCCGGTTTTTAATGTTTGCACTTCAATGATCGAGGGCAATCTTATTTCTGTCTTCGTAAAATTTGTTGCGTCGCCCGTAACCAAGAAAAATCCACTCATATAAACGGTACCAGATCCCTTGTCTGAAGCTAGAACCGACTTTCTCACGCTAATGCAAGACAAGACCAGAGCTCGTACAGAGATCTTAATCGTCTCAGCCAAAGGGCGAGTGATCAGTCAGAATGTCAGCATTTGTGTAAGTCAAGGGTGGCCTTGACCTCATTAATGCAAGCGTATTAACACAGAAGTGATTATCAGTAGGATGCCGTGGCGGACTCATCTGCTGACGTGGCGTGGTTAGGGGATTAGTTTAAACAACGACGAAATCGGCAATGAGCCATCTCGGGCAATCCTGGATCCCAAACAAAAGTGGGAAACGTTTCCAACGTCAGGTAAGTGAAAATTATTAATTATCTTTGTTCCAAGTTATGTATTAAAAAAACGAAGCATAGTGGAGCTTGTGTCAGGAACACAGAGCAGCCGTTCCCTTTGCAAACGCTAACCATGTCCGATTACTCATGCCTGCCTTATAAATAAAGTATCCAATAGGACGTTTGAAATGCCCGCGGCAGTTGATTTTGCGTCCATATTGTAAATCATGTTATGATCGAATGAAGGTTTTAAAAGCATCAGTGATTGGTATGTGGAACTTGTCCACCTCAGCGACCGGTAAAAATATTTTTTATCTTAGCTGCAGGCTCAAGTACTCGAAGCAGTTTTTTATATGATACAATCATTGTCCTTATGCAAAAGCCATTCGATGTTGCACGATTTCAACATTTGGAAGGATTAAAGAGCTACTTGTTTTGGTCCTTTTTTCGCCCAGGCCATCATGTTGCTAACCTTTAGGGTTTTATCATGATGCCCTTTCCTCCAAATACCTGTCGTAGGACAACCTGAAGCCATAGGACAGCCAATTAATGCTCCCGCAACCATGTGTGTCAGCCCCTTGCACCGTGTTTCGTTCAGTGTTTGTATGAAAATACGCGAAGGCGCCCATGGATTCCCATGGACCGTGTGTGGTCACGCATTCGCTCTTCCTTCTATTGGTCGAAAATATTGTGGCCCCTTTGCAATTTTTCCTAGAAAACTATATGATTTTTGTAAACGACCCATGTGGCACAAACAAATTAAAATTTGGTTGCTCATGGCTAGTTGTTTTATTTGCACGGTCATTAAACGTCCCTTTGTTTATTCTTGCCTTGCCAAAAATATTTGATTGACCTTACACCACATGATCCTACTGCAACCACATCATTTTGCCATGCATGAGTTGGATAATGACATACACAATTTTATATATCATTCAATTCAATTTAACATTGGGCTTATTGATCTGATTTGTTTTCCTTCTTCTGTTCGCCACTGGACCTATCCTGCTTTCACATGGGATTAAAGTACACTATCTAGATAGGCTTTTCAACTATGACTTATCAAAAATTTCCTTCCCTAAAGGCCAAACCAGTCCCCCCAAAGCGTTTGCTTTCCAACCTCTGCAATTGAATCAGAAGTGGACCGCCATTTTGTAAAAGCTTTGACTTCAACGATCTGTCAATTATTGACCCTAGAAATCATTAGGAATTAAAGAGAAAAGGACCAATTTTACCTCAAGATCGCTCTAGACTAGGGTTCGGAATTAATAGTAACATAAGAATTTACCGGGTGCCAGCATTGTCATTTTCAGGTTAGAAACATGTTTGTGCTTGTTTTTTTGTAGCAAATAAGTTTCCTTAATCTTCTTATTGTATTTCTATATCTGAGACAACAAACATCTCTGTTTTGTAAAAGCAAATACTATTCACTAAATACTGCAATCTATTTTGTAACATTCCTCTAATATTAAAGGCTACAAAATACGATACCCCAATACCCAATATTTGCCATTTTTACTAAACCATTTCCAATCTCTTGATGCTTACTCGCCGCCACAACGAAATGCATTTCACCTTTAACCACAATTCTGATTGCACTTTTGATGAAAATCCTGCGAAATATAATGAAGTGGTTCAAATTTTATTACAATTCGTCTAAAAGCAACTTACTTTTATATAAACCATCCTCTATTCTAACGCACTGTTCTGCAACGAATCGATGGTAGAACCATGAGATTTTTTCATAATGATGCTTAAACTCTTTAAATCAAAGATTCATGTGCACTTGCCTTTGCGTGGTCTCTAGTGTTCGAGACTTTAAAATCCACCAAAGTCCGATCAGGATCTAGATTAAGTAAAGAATAGCTATTTTTCAGCTAATATGTCAAATCATAACCACGATTGTCTTTTAATGACATGACGCAGTTACATAATAGAGCAGAATGTCTCAGAGCACTCCTTAAACGCCTTGGAATGCATTTTGGTCACCCAGACATAAATCTATTTATTCCAGTACTTCCACAAGCATGCACTATTCAGTTTCTTCGGAAACATTAATAGCAGCAGTAGACAAGGCCGATTCCTTGTATTTTAAAATCTTGTAGACCATTGTTAAAACTTAGATTTTAATCAAGTGAACAGATTTAAATTTCACCTTCTGTCTATTTTCTAAATAAACCACCATTTTGTGCAGATAACTTCCGAACTTGTATAGATTAACCCCTTTCCATTGTGTACCTTCATTTCTAAAACCTCGCAACAGAGCACTTTGCTACAAGGGGGCTAATTCAGTGGTTTCTTTGACAAACAGTAATGCTACTAATCAGGAAAAATTAAGATTAAAGGGCTTGCCAATTTTAGAAAAACTCGTTACTGGAATTTAATAAATGTTTGTTTGAATGCACATGCACGCTTACTGTTTGTTATTTTGTTGAGCACATCGCAGTTATAATAAAAAAAATTTTTACAAATACGTGTGTAAGTTTCGTTGTCTGCTAGAATCAGATATTTGGCAGGATAATCAATTTGTGAAAAGATACTTTAGTTATCTTGATACTAAGGATAAATTCTCACTTGGATTTCAGTCCTGCTTTATCAAAGGATTAGAAAGACAGCTTAGAGCGGTCCTGGTTTGTAGTACGTTTGCCGGATGGTTGATTACCGAAACCATGGTCATCCAATTTCCGCTTTTCATGGTTTGTACATCTTTTGACGTTAGAGTTCGTGCAATTTCAGAAAGCTTATTTCGATTAATATTTATTAACGTATCAAACATACCTAAATTTCAATGAATCTTCATAATTTTCTTGACCATCCCCGAACAAAGGAAAGTTTGTGGGGATTTACCGTGTAATCCCGAAACTTTTCATTCAGAAGCCCATTTCCGAAACCTTCATGGTCTAAACCAAGTCAGTTTTGAAATAGCATATTTTAAATTATGCTTTTGAGAACATAAATTCGAGTTTTGAATGATAGATGTATGATTGGCGTTTGCGCTACGTGAACTGCTTCAACCTCTCTAGATCAGGTGTCATAAATTGGGTACCCGTTTGTAGACCTAAAATGGCCCCAACTGATTCTGACGTAACAATTTTCACCACGTGATCTTAAACTTTGCCTTTAAATAAAGTCAGTCAGTTGGCAAGTCCAATAGCAACTGTCTTCGACTTAAGAGATTTATCAACTGTGTATATTGACTGCTCAGAGTGGACAAATTAAAATTATATTAGTAAATGTATATATTTTTTTTAAATTCATGTTGCTTGTGAACATTTCTTATGGTCTTTCGCTGCGTCGCATTTACTTGAGAAATATGAGATTAAAGTAAGGATACAAATTTTGGCGTGGGAATAAAAACGGCACGCCATTATCACTAAAGTGCAAGAGAGCGTTCATAACACGAACCATAGTAAAATTATGATGACCTTGCCCGAAAGCATCTTTATTATTTTCCACATCTATCAGACGGATTATTGCTGAATCAAACGGGTCTCAGCTACCAAGTCAAAAAGATTTCGCAAATAAAAATAAAACTCGTTGTATTATTTTTTGCAATTGAAAGAGAAAAATTAATTTCTGGTTGAGTGTGGTTAGGTGTCAAACTTCCCAAACGTTCAACATGCCTTTTCCCTTGGTATTGCAAAAGTGATCGGCTGAAATTGTAATAAGTAGATATGTTCTATAAGAGGATGGTATCTTCGACACCCTAATGTCACTTGTAATCGTCCTTTCTCCCTTGAAATTGTAGTTACTTTAAGCACACGTGGATTTTTAGGGATTCGGTCCAAACCTACGGACAAGGTTTAACACAAGCCTTGACCAAATGAATAGTGATTTTGTTACTTATTTCCACCGCGACCTCTGAAATACAACATTGAATGATGATATTTCAATGCTTGCAATATTACACCATACGACCCAAAAGATAGTCAAATATGCTAAAGCAGTTTAATTTGTTATATAACCATAACTCAGTACCATTGCTTCGCAGGTTTACTGCAAACCAGCAAAATTAACCGTATTTACGCTATCTTGAAAATGGCAGGCACTTTTTAGGCTGTACCTAAAAATTCCACCCACAAGTGATTACTCAGCTTGCAAAATGATAGTGATTCAAAGCCACTCATGTGAACCACATGCGCACATGTGAGTAATAACGTTAATAAGAGCGCACAGTTACCACTTTAGCTTTCAAGGGGCCTCAGACGCAAGATAAACTAATGCTGCAAATTTTGCGTCCATGTTTGTTGCAACATGCATTTTTCTGCATCCTCGATGTCGTGGCATCGTCAAATTCTGTTCACAAAATGTGGTCTGAGCCACGGCATGTGAAAATGGCCTTTGTTTGACTCTGGCAGTATACTTCGTTCACCCTTTGCTGAAAGGTAGGTTAAATCTCAAACTTTTCCAAGGTTCCTTGACAGAAAACAAAAGGTCTGATGAACAGGCACAGATGACTACCCAAGAGCCTGTGATATAGAAATTTGGGTCATCCTGATCTTTCAATTTCCGTTGTGCATTAGTTGTTAGAGGGTGAACAAGCAGACACTGATTCAGCCAGGTCACGGTCACGGTTTAACAACGCAAAGGACTTACCTGTGTTTTCTTACCTTAGTTTAGGGTTTGAATATGCTGATGTTAGATTTAATGCACCGTTAGCGTTGGGGTGCCTGCAGCTTTGTTGATTTAATGAAACTTTTCACCACGTTTTGCCAAATTTTCCATCCAAATGACTTTGCATTAAAATTTTTGAAGGATTAACTTAGAGGATAGCCTATTGATTTCCTATGGACAATTATTCTGTCTCTTGTTATTGATTCGGCTTTCAGGCCTCGATTCCTCATTACCACAGCCTATTTAGAGCCAGCTCAATTTGTGTGTTGCAAGTATCCCCTTTTAGTGCTTGATGGAAGAGTCTTGAATGTTAAAATGACACTAAAAATTACTGCAACCTTAATGCGAACGTGACGAAGTCGCAACTTAGAATGGTCTAATACCACCTGAATGTGTCTTAAACTACTTACGAAGTATTACTGGAAACCAAAAACAGGCAAGTTCAAATAAAAGTCGTGGACTAAAAAGGTAACATTGCTCTATCAAAATGGACTGTTTTAAAGAATGTTCGATTTCGTGAAAAACGAACTAAACACAATTGTGACAAGCTAGGTTTTAAGTATTATTGTCATTTGTTGAAAATTGCGTGTGCTCAACGTATAACTTATGAACTTTACCATTCAATTTTTCATCTTTTTTAACTGACAATGGTTGGGATTTTGGTTCAATTCCATTACCCATAAGCAATCAATAAACAAGTGTATGCACCGTGCAAATGCTTAAAAACCGTGTTCCGCCAGTAACCTAAGGACCTTCCCTCTTGGAAGCTAAATCCGGAATAATAAACTAGCAATTACAGACACGCAAATGCCTGTAGAAGCCTTCATACTTCGCGAACTTTCCAGAAGGAAGCATTGGTGCGTTTGTGCACACAAACGCGCACGCACGCACAGAAGGTGAAATTCCATGCTTGTGCGCAACCAATCAGACGAGAGTCTAATACATGCCTAACCAATTCCTGCGAAACTTCGACCATGAAATGGGTGCACGGCTATTTAAAAGAGCCCAGAAACGCACAGGCACCAAATTGGCATAAGCAATGTCTTCCACCTCGTCATCCTTCCGCTCAGAGATAAACATCCCGGTGAAAAAGGACCCGCGGACATTTGAACAGAGTCGCAAGGACCTAGTAACCAAGTTAGAGAAGAGCTACAAGTCCTCGTCTATGACAGATGCAGGTGAGGACGCCATATCCAGTGTGTCCTCACAGAACGTTAAGTCGACTACTCGTAGTAGTGGAGCCGGACCTCTGACAACCGGATCCTCCTGGGAATTTCAAAGGAGCAAATGGATCGACGATGCAAGGAGAAAATTTGATGAGGATGTTCGGCGGATGCGAAGTAATATGTTTGCTCTGGAGGTATGTCTCGTTTACGCTAGAAATCAATTTTGCTGGTAAATAATTAATGGGTGAATCAATTTTTGCGTGATAAATAGATTGTGTAGGCATTGGTTTATCTTCAAGAGCACTGATGTCCTCCCGGATCTTGTAGACATTGTGCAACATTCCTCCATAAACGGATTTACCTCGCTTTATAAAAAAAATCTGTTAAGGTGTCTCTGATAGTGCAAATCAAGCTCAAGCGATTATTTTTTGCCCTGCCATTGAATTTAAGTACTCATACAACAATTAAATTCACTTGTCATCATAGCTGAGGAAGATTCTTCCACCTTCTTCACTTCGGATGAATACTTTGTGGTTGGCACGACTTGTAATATATGCCGTTTTTAAGCTTTGGGTGCACGCTCATTGGTGTTCTGTTTGAGTTTGCACTCGGCGCACATTCAAGTTGATTTATGTGTGCATTGCCAGAGGAGAACTGCCGATTTCCTTGGAGCTGTTTGTGGTAGCACAATCACGCAGTTTATTTTCTATGGGTGGGTGGAATAAATTTAAGTCGAGTAATTAATTTCGGCAGTGTTGCGTATTTATCACCAAACAGTGGTTAATAGTAAGCCTTTGTATCACACATTGACCAGTCAACCAATCACACAAGCCGATGAATGTTATAGTTCAAAATGAAACTATTAAAAATCTCGTACAGTTTATCTCGCAACCTTAGAATGCACAACAAAGTGACCCCAGGATTAAAGGTTAATCCTGGATTTGTAACTGTGGAAGTAGTATATTTTCTATCCTTTTCCTGCACAAACTGATAAGCAGGAGAAGGTTTAGTTGATCTTTCAAATATGTGGGTTTTTTGTAAAATGGATCAACCAAAACCGCATTTCGTATTCTGCACTTTTGTATCGCTAATGCAATAATTTGAACCACAACGCTCTATTGCACAATGATTTACTGTGACGAATGGTCTTAATGTTAAAGTCGTGCACAATTAGCAGGAATGTACTAAAAAACGCTTACCTGTACCTATTAATTTTGTGCAAATCCCTGCTTTATCCAGTCAATTCTTGGCTTTGTGAACTTGCAAGCAGTCGAGTCACCTGTGACTTTTAAGTATTGTATTCTGAGGCCTTCCTTTTTTCTTTTTAATCATTACCGAAATGCCTGTTAAGTAAAAAGTTGTAATTGTCAAGGCTGATATGTCGATGGGAAACTTCGCCTTTTTATTTTCCATAAAATTCAAACATTATTAACTGCAAAGAGGTTTTAAAAAGGCATGAAACACCCCGAGGAATCTTGAAAATAAAGTGAATGCATATTTTATTAGAACTTGTTTTTTCGTTTCCACAATTTTCATGATTTCTAAATTCAGTCTCTGTAAAGGTTTTGGGTCATATAGTCCCAAGTTAGTAATTGCCTTCTAGTTAAATTTCCGTCTCTTTGGTCACAGAGCTACTTTAAATTATGCAATTGGCCAAATGTATTTGAAAGAGGGCTAAGTCCTTAAGATAAAGACATAATTCTAATGGACTAGTTCTTATCCATTTAAACAATAAATTGTGCCGGAACTGTTTACATCACTCCTCTCGACCCATAATTTTGCAACGACTGCATCATGTGGATACCTGTTGGTTTAGCTAGTGGGAAACTGTGATTTAATAAAAACAAATCTATTGTTTGGCTATGTAGAAGTGTGCCAAGCGTTGTGCTGAAATTTGGAATGCTTTGTGTATTTATTTCACAACATGCAGAGTACGACATGAACAAGACTGAGTGGTGAGTGCCAGGCCAACTGGAAGCAGTAGGACTAATTGCCTGTTCGCCAGGGCCTTCACTGGCTAACCTTGCGTTTGCCGGTTGCACATGAATGAGAGCCCGTCAAAAACTATGTCTAGGCCCTCTAATTTTGTATGCAGTTGCTAATACAATCCACACGCAACAAACAAGCACCCAGGTCTCCCTTTCGTGCATAATTATATCTTTTTTCTCGTAGGCTTTGCCGAAATTTTCAAGAAATAGCTTGTTTTGGCTGATGACGCAGCTTCAAATATCAGAAAAACACCAACTCTGAACCAAAGCAGAGGTATGATATTCTTACTATCATCCTCTCGAGTAAATTTAACGTTTGAACCTCGCATTTTCGATCCCAGTCGAGAATTTGCACCAGCAACTTAAAGAGCTACTTGAGCCACAAGATATATATGAAGAAATTTGGAAATCCGATGTAAGCCCGAATGGACTACTTAAAAAGTCAGCTCACTAAATATATTGACTGATGCGTGGGGCTGATTTGCCCAAAAGATCCTGCCTTTCAACTCCTATTTAGATTAGAGTCGCATTATCCTAATCCTGTCGTTAAATCCATGTTCAAATTAGACCCATTCTCCCACGCAACGTCAGTCGTCTGCTCATCTAGGCTGGAAATCACTGCTGTAATTTTGCACGAGGCCTATTTGCTTCACTTCGCTTAACCTTTGAGTCCATGGTGATTAGCCATTGGTCGTGTTCTGGGGTACGGGCATTCCCGGTTCTGCTACGAAGAGAAAATCACTGTCTGCGGCCACTGCACCTTAGCTGAGTGATAGAAACTACTACTAAAGAGCCATTTCCAATTTCAGATATGAACTTAACACTACCTGCGTTCATTTTAATATGCTCTGTTTTAAGCTAACCGAACTAACACAACCAACTCACGACAGGATTTCTTTCAGCGACTAATATGGCCATTGCAATGGTGCTCTACTACCCAGTGTTGAGTCATCAGCCACAATAAGGGCTCTTTTTTATGTGGTATTCTCTTGTAGCAAAGATTGTGAATCCCAGGCCGATTTCTCATTTGTGATAGATCGCAATCGCTAAGAGTGGGCGTTGTTAGATGGAAATAATAAAAAAAGCCAGCTTCATCCAATGATTCGTGGTCCTCTGACTTGCGAACTCTTAATAAGTCTGTGACTACTTTTTAGCGAACAATGGTAAGTCTGTGTGCTGTTCAACATTTCTTATACGACTGGCTTGAATTCACATCATCACTAATGCTTCTGTGTGAACTAACCTGTCTGCATGCCTGTGGTCGAAGTCAAAAGTACTTCCATTATTTAGTTTCAAAAGCCCCTGCAGTCCTTTCACGAGAACTTACTAAAATAGTGCTTTTGTGGATAGAAACGGTTGGTCAAATACGCATTGTACTATTTAGTAAGGTCACGCAAATAACGAAACCCATAAATTCCAGAGTACAAGTGTGGCCTACTGTTCCAAAGACACAACACTCTACAAAAATTCAGTAAAAATACAGGTTGTTTAATTTAATATTTCTTTTGGTTATCGTCCGATGTAAACCTGAATACGCACTGCGGAAGCACAAGGAAGAATATTTTATCATCTTGTCCGCCTATTCAGCATTATTTACAAAATAAACGTTCGTTTTGGCCGTGTACCTTCCATATTCGACATAGGATTTGCTAAAATTGAAATTTATTTTGCGTTACCTCTTGAGTATCTAGTAAAACGGCTATTTGCTTATTTAAGGGTCTTACCTCATGGTTTCATTCTGGTGCCAACAATTAGGGTAGTTGCATTTTTCGCAGATTCGGGAAATAAACAAAAATTTGATTATTGCGCATATCGTCAACATCTACGTAAGGTAGTGCTCTTGTTCATCTTATGATTTCGTCATTAATAAGTTTTCTAAGCTTAAAATCCTACAATTTATCTAATTAGTAACGTACCCTGTTAAAATGTAATATCCAGTTGTTTATTTTAGTGAAAACTATACTCCGCACCGTTTCACGTCATTGCTACATGGGCTTTAGTGCGCTTAAGGTTTACATGCTCCTAAATTGTAATTTTGACAGAAAGGTATGATAAAAGCCTCCAAATTTGTAAGCGGATTATAGCGTTTGCTGACTTGCAGATTGTTTAATTAATACTTTTCAATAACAGGAATTGTCTATATTAAAATATCCTTAAAATACAGTCTTTGGTGCTCTTTCCATAACTATGTCTCAAAAAAATCGATTTTGCCCTTTTATTCCGTTCCTAAAGTCTTCGCTTCACTTGAGAAATAACTTTAATTACTTCACTAACCCTAACAAATTAACCACTTATTTTCATTATAATTTTAAAAGTGTGTTGTATTTTGCTCCTCCCACCATCATTACAACCGTGGGTTTAGTTAACCATGTTGTGAGCATTTCGCACACGACTTTTATGTCATCAGATCTATTGGCTCACAATAAAATCGCTATTCTGTGGTAAGCCTCACCAGTAAGTACCTTAAAATGTTCGAATGAAATCGAAAAATTCATCAGGCATGAATTTTTTTGCACACAAACTAGAATAAATGTTGCAAGTCAAAATAATCGGGCAGCCTACAGTCACTAGTGTTCAATCAAATCAAGGATTTCATTTTAAAATTGTCTTCATTTTCGCCCTCCTTTCATTAGTCATTGAAATTCACATGAAGGTAAACTCGTCAGGTTTGGGTATCTAGTTTTTGTATGGTGCTGCTTCGGCATTCTATTTAACAAGAACCCATAGGACTCAGCCTGATCAATTGGTTCATGGTGTTTTCTGAATTGCGACCACGGAAGTCAGCAGTCTGCAAACCTCAAGCTTCCCCTGACGTATCTAACTGCATACTCAGGCTTTTAAACAAATCGCAGCCTGATTCTATCAAGCAGGCACTCACCTGACCCTCTAACACATTTGCTGGTGCCTGATATGACATTAAGTAATCGTGGCCTGGGTATTCAAGTCCTTATTCAGTTTAATCAATTTAAGCTCTTTACCCTCCCAACCGTGGGCTTAGATATCCATAGAATAAGCATCTTGAGCATAAAGTCTCATTTTTCTAGCTGAAGCTTCATAGTGCGGTCAGCACTTAATCTTTGTCATGACATCTCTTTTTATATTAGTATAGATGCACTAATTGTGTGAAATGGCGGCCAAAATAACCCCCGAGAATTCATTTTTATCAAGCAACAGAGATGTGCATACTGAGAATACCAGGCAACTAGTTGCAATGGCAATTGCAGGAATGTTTGGCGTGTTACGATTTTAGGCATTGGGAGGTGGAGAAGGTCTTTATGAAGATAATTAATATCTGAAAAACGCCCATTTAGCCAAATATATGTCTTAAAATTACTGATACGGGGTATCGTACATTTCAAAATTAAGGCATAATAAATATCAATGTATTATTATAGGAGAATGGCTCGAGTCGATTGTTGATCATTATCGCATTATCACTACAGTGCAATCAGGTTCATGCGGTCTATGAAAATCTTTGCCAACATGACACATTGTTCACTAACTTGAATCAACTAATCTATTTGTTTGCTGATGATGTAAGATACGTGGAACAGGGGAACATGGGTATTGCGGTAATTTGTTGTTGTGTTTCCTAAAATCCCTTAATATCCTATTTGTAGCCAATGGACGAATTTGACCTCGAGAATTGGGATAATTTTAGTAGCCTAACCGGAGGTCCGGGAGGTGCGGACCACGGTTTTGAGGCTATGGAACGTCGGATGCAAGCACTTCGTCAGCAGATGGACAGCCAGATGCGAATGCTCGGGCCAGGCGGTGGCCATCCAGGTGGACATCATCAAATGACTTCACATTTCTCCAGTTCGTCCACGCGCACGGTCAATGATGGCGGTGTCGTCACGTCAAACACCTCTACAACGCAGGAGTCGCGCCAGACAGTGGACGGCGTAACTACAGGCACAAAGAGCCACTCCTCATCGAGCAACACCAACAGACTTGGGTCGGGAGTGGATCAGCAGCTCGTGGAGAGCGCAGGAGCACCTGGCGCTGTCGTCCCGACAACGCCTGGAAGCCCTGCTCTAATGGACTTTCTTTCAAATGCTTATGAAGTTGGCGATGATGGTCTGGTAAGACTCAAAGCTAATCCCTCGTCACAACCTTTCTAAACTAGATGCAATTTAACTTTTCGAAATGACTCAGACTATCTTGTTGAGTGTGAAAACAGTGACAGTGGAAACACTATAAAAAGAGTCTCGTTAATTTTGCACACTTTTTTCTCAGCAACTTTACTCTAAACCAATAACTTAATAACAGCAATCGGTTATTTTTATGTCAAAATTGACTTAATGATAAAATACCTAAATTCCGTCCTGTTTTGTTTCCCCATTAGACATCGTTTATTGAAACACTTTAAGAAATTAGACCATGCAATTTATATATTACCGAACATTTCCGACTAGGGCACAGATAGTTGACTTTTTCCTTGAGACAGTTTCGGTGACATTTCGATGACTCGAATTAATTAGTCAGATTTCCAGTGTGAACTAATGCACCAACTAGTTTTCAGTCCACGAAGACTGCCCTGTGCAGCCTACATTCAGTCTGTTTGTCCCATTCGCGAGGCCTCGAATGCCAAGTTCTGATGCATGAAAAAGCATGGAACAGACTCTAGACGGGGCGTTCACCTCAACCCCGTGCCCCGAAATTCGTTTGTTGAATATATTTCTTAAGAGTCACTTTACGTTAGCTCTATTCGAAATATTTACCAATGCATTTATTGGTTGTTCAGGAGCACCTGTGAAGCTCCTTCGTGATTTCTAGATTTATTAACGACTTGTGAGATTCTGGTAATGCGCTTTTTTTCAAATTGAACCTTTGAAGAACAAATGGATTTAAGAATAGGCCCTATGTCTCATTGTCTTGTTCACACAAGTTGATCTAATTGAGGCCATGTAAGTCCAATCAGGCCATGCAAACTTTCGGGAAGTAAATAAAATGCTGCCAGAGCTTTTTGGGGAAAGTGTATTCAAATTCACCGATAACACGAAGTGCATTTTCTTGTTCTTAAGTAAGGTTTTGTAGGTATAGTCGCATTTTTATTGGCTTACGCGGCATCAGTGACTAATCGACCCGGTTTGCAGTGTTTGCAGACGCCTAATCATTAAGCGTGTGACTCACCGACAGACCGAAAGCGCAGCCCGGTGTTCGTCCGGCCGCTGGCCGTTTGTCATTCGTGCAAACTCTGCCGGGTGCCTGTGTGGGCGTTGGGCTGAGCGGAGCGCGACACCGCATTGGCCCGAGCCATTCATTCACAGGGCATGTCGCGCGGGCTGCTTCTGTGTGGGGCGCGCTGGGATCGCAAATAAGGCAGTTGCGTCAACGTGAAATTTGACAATATCGTCGGGTTATCATCTAGAGATGGAATTATTTAGTGAATGTTTCTCAAGCGCGTTTGCATGGTCAATAAATGAGTTAACATTTGGTCCGGAGTGGCGCATAAAATGTTTTGTTAATATTAACTCGGCCTCGTTTTGGCTGATTTTGTGTCGTATCAGTGAGAATGCTGTTCGTGAAGGACACTTAAATTCAGAACGTCAATGAAAAACATATTTTAGGCTAAAATCGTTGAAATAAGAGATGTTGAATGAATTGGGATACCTAGGAGTAAATTTAGGTGGGCGAATTGGCACGGTCTAAACATATTGCAGTCCACCTCTACTAGTTTAAACGGTTTCCAAATGTGATTATTTAATCATCAGCTGAGGCATCGAGTCTGTTGCTGGATAGATCTATTGCACTAATGGTCTGGAAGATACGCGTGAGTTGGAGGCGGCGCTATTCTAGCTTCATCAAAATCACTAAATACGCTTCACTCAGACGCAGTTCATTCCCCACTTTAATGTGAAGCTCTCAATTTCCTAGTCTGATTTAGATCTGTGGAAGTATGTGTTCTTTATCTTAGTCTATATTAGAAGTCCAGATTGTTTTTCCTGGTTTCATTTCTGAAATCCAATCGAATTGGGGGAGTCTGAAAACAGTTGCTATCTACCCATCATTTGACAGGAAATTCCTTTTTTTCTGCAAGAGAATGCCGGAACTGGTAACTCTTGAAGGTTAACAGGCTTTGTAGGTGCCCCATTCGGCCCTTAAATTTTAAGACTAGTAGCGTCTCAATTATTGTATTGCATAACTGAAAACTTTTCATCGGTGTCTTGGTCACGGGTCGGCGGTCCTGGATACGTATTTTTGATTGTTGCCTCGCAAAATAGTTTCATTTAAATGCCAATACAACAAAGCGGTATCTGCACTTTGTTCTAAAGATTGGCAGCTGAGGCGAACTTTCAGGCAATCTGCTGTTTGATTTCAGGCGAATTTGTAGTCACATATTAAAATCAGAAGCGTAACCAGCCTTTAGATTATGTTCTCGAGACAAAATCTTATAGAAAACTCAAAACTTTGTTGAAGTTCAACGTTATCCCCTCAGTGAGGGTCATGTGTTATCTGGCGTAAATCCACTTTGCCATTTTTATCAAGCAAATTTACAATCAAATTTAATGGAAATAGGCCAATTAAATTGCTAAATTCAGACTGAATGGCTAGTTTTAATGGTCATTTGATGGCTACACTGCATAACTCATGATAACACTTTTGACTCTCCCTTGTTGCCTTCCACCCATGTAGGTGCATTTCAAGATACGCTTCGACGCCAAGGACTTTGCTCCAGAAGACATTGACGTCACGACTGTGGGGAACAGACTGACTGTCCACGCCAGTAAATCCGTCAAAACGGCTACATCTACCAGTTCTCGTGAATTTAGCCGCACTGTAGACCTGCCTCGTTCTATTGACCATGAAAAGTTTCAGTGCTCTCTCACTGAGGCAAGTCTTGGCTGATGTTGACTCACCCCCATTTGGGATTTCAGTAACAATTTTGAGTAGTTTCTTATCAATATGACTTTAATCCAGTCTGACGACAAAATCTATAAGTAAGCAGTCGAATGCGCCACGTAAATCATTCCTTTTTTAGTTCCTCGTCCTCAACCAATGTGATTCGTAATAACCAACGTTTGGTGGATTCGCTAGATTAATTCAGGGATACTCCTAGTTATTTTAGCCATTTAGAAATATCCTGCAGTGAGTAAGGCCGAATGAGCCCTTACATTTGAGCAGGAACAAGAAACCTCCATTAATCAGTATTAAGTCTTGGTGCTCCACTACTTAAACACTTTTTTTAATTCTTTATAGATATGATTGTTAAGCAAATAATTCCTTTTGCCCTATATAGGATGGAGTGCTCGTTTTGGATGCCCCCGTTAAAGCTCCAGATTATGCCTCGATCACCTTCGATTCAAGTCACAACCTCGGTATTCGACCTAAGGATTCCTCAGCCTTGAAGTCTGCCGAAACTCAAGTTACTGTCAGAGGTATTTTTCTGCGCTTTAGGGTACTGAAAATACGCTAGTAGCACTTTAAATTACGGTTCAGAAAGTATTTGTTAACGGACACTTTAGGCCACGTTTGCAAACTATAACCACGTCCGAGCCTCTTTCTATTTTACAGGTTTGTAAAGGGCATTGTATTTTTATTTTAAGGACAGTCGGGTCCAGTTGTCTTGAATGATGGTGCCGGTGGTAGAAAACTTCATTTGGAAGTTCCTATAGAAGCCGGCTTTACTGCAAACGACCTCTGTGTCCGAATGGATGCTAACAAGATCTGCATTTCTGGGAAGAAAGAGAGGAGCAGTGACAGGTCAACTTCCTCGGGATCCAGTTCAAAGAGTTCGGAGTTTGCTGAATTTTCGCGCACTTTTGAAGTGCCGGAGACCATCGATCCATTTACCGTTTCCGCGGTTCTCAAGGGCGACACCTTGGTCATTGAGGCGCCTCTCCTCTGCACCGTCTAGACGGCAGGGCCTCGTGCTGGTCTCCGTCTCCGAATGAGCCCACTTGCACCTGTTCTTCGTTGACATTGCTACACATAATCACGCCGGCATTTAATAATGACGTCGCTTTAGCCAGCTTTTTCTGTTCGCTTGTGGTCCAATCATTTCTTTCATTTCGAATTCAAATAATACAAGCCCTGCTTCACCTTTCCTGTTCTGGTTGAAAAAGAGAAGGCACCGAGTTCAAAAAATCCTTACAATATCCCTGCATTAAAATGTGCTTGTGGTTCGATTTGTTTGTGTCACTAGTTGTCAGCTGGCCTGTATATTAGAATTTTGGACTCGGTAACCAATGAAAATGACCACTTTCTCAATCATTGACTATTGTTGTCCCGAACACAAAAGCAGACTGCTTTCTATTGGGAACAATGAAATGATTACATGATGTTTGGAAGGACCTTGTTAAAAAATGTTACTCTATTTAGCGTATTCTGTTTTGTATTTACTCAGCATGGAATTGGATCAAGAAGAGGTTATCGATTTATGAGTTCTATTTAATTTGAATAGATCATCTCACTAGGCCCCTCTCAGCAAAAGAATCGGTGAATAATGGTCCATCAACACCATCACAGTGATTTTTCCAACATGACGACCATCGTTGAGGAATTTACATAAAACACTTTGGTTTTAAGTAGAAGTATGATCAGTTGCACAGGAGTGTTCCCTTGCACAATTTCTTTCTTCTCATTTCCAAAAGACAACTTTTACGATGAAAAACATGCAGGAATTAAGTGTTATGGTTAGCGTTCGGGTTCTTTGAATAGGATAAATATGCCAGGTTTGGAATTGGATGAGCGAATTCCGGAAATGGGTAAAAACTCTGATCTGGTTGAAAAAATTTGTATTTTAAAAATATCAAAACTGCAGGTAAAAATTACGAAGTAATAAAGTAACGATGCTTGGACTAAAAGTATAGACTTCGGAGCAAATACGAAGTAACCATTTAGTACAATTTTAATACAATGCTGTTCTGAGAGTTGCAGAACGGGTTTCCACGGAAAAACAGTACGGTTATAAATGCTTTTCGGAAAACATTCTCCACCGTAGTTACCGTGCTGTTTTGTCGCTCCACCTATAGAATGCTTACAGAAGATCACACGACACTGTTTCTAGAACATTCTTGCATTATCAAGGCCATGCATTAACCAACCAGCGACGAGTTGCAAATCAAGTTTGGTGCCAAAGCAACCTTGCCACCATAGCAACACAGGAATCTTGCATATTAGAATATGAATATCCCGGTAAGAAGAGGAACTTCTTCAGAGGATAAGCAAATGGCTCTTCAGCGTCGGGAGGGTGCACAAATGGCACCGTTTGAGAACAACTGGCCTCCTTTTACCTTTGCTGATATCCATCGAGAAATGGAGGAAATGCACAGGCGACTTCTTGACTTTAGGGTATGTTGTTATCCTTGAAAAAAACACTTTCCCTGCAGCCGTTAGAATCGAACCGACTTTTGAAGTGGTTTAAGATTGAAGTTTAAAAAATTTTTGCGGACCAAAACTCTAAGTTATCAAAAACCTGTTCAGTCTTGATTATTAAGAGTAAAAGCACAAAATGTTGGATGGTAAAAGAACTGAAGCTAAGTAGGGCGTCATACACTTCAAATTAGCTATGCAATTAATGCCGCCTTAAATTTTTAGAATGATGGAACGTTTATAAAGGTATGTGATCCGCACTACAATAAATCCTTAAGTATAGAAGTCATGCTGATTTTGCTAGTTGGGAATCTGTTTGAATGTATAAAAAATAACTTTTCATTTCAGTTATTCTGTCCATTTCTCTCCCGAGAAATGCTTTCGACCACACAGTTTTGTATTCGTTTTGGTTGTCTTTTCAAACCATTATACGGCAGCCTTAAAACCCA
Organism: Mesocestoides corti; assembly: GCA_900604375.1. NCBI lineage: Eukaryota > Metazoa > Platyhelminthes > Cestoda > Cyclophyllidea > Mesocestoididae > Mesocestoides > Mesocestoides corti. Next base: position 77,140 of record UXSR01005216.1, read on the forward strand.
ACTATTTTCTATTTTAATTGTAATTTATTATAGTTTATCTAAAAGGAATAGCGACTATATTCAGGTTTCGGTATATTATTTTGAAATGGCAGATATGGCGCACTGGAATCTGATTCTCTGTCTTTGCCACGGATTTGTCTTTGTTGTCTGTTCAGATACAAAACTTACACGTTTTTGTCTAAAATAATCGCTGAAACCAAGTTCAATCTTGTTTATTTTAAGCTGAAATTTAAATTTCCATGAGGACTATCCTGCCGCACGCCATTGGTGAATGCCCCTGCCTTTACCTGTTTGATGAAATCGCAAGGCACTCTGTACCGCACAGGTACCGAGGAGTTAAGCATAATGCCTGTTTCAAGTTCAATTCATGCATAATCTGAGTAATTTATGAGCCATAAACTGAGTCACAGCTGCACAATAACGCTTATAAAGAAGTCGATAGAAAAGGTAATAGCCAGGTCCTAGAGGTGGCAAAAGTTCCGCATTCCGACCAGACTTCTATGAGGTGCAGGGTGTTCGCCAATGATTGGGAATGTCTTTCCTCCGCTTGCCGAAAGCGCACATAATACCTTTGCATGCATTATTTTAAGCGCCTTGAATGCAAGCAGAGAAAACATAAGCTTTTAAACGTCTTAAATTTGTTCACAATGTGAAAAAAGTTTAAAAATACTATCTATTTAGAACAGAGTGAAATCGGTTTACATTCCTGCATAAGCTTTTTTTGGATTATAAGAATGACTACCCTTCGTTGGATATTTCTGTAGAATTTGAAAACAGGATATGTTCGTAGCACTAAAAATGGTTCTATTTGCACAAAATATTACAAAACGCATCAAAATTAAATCATGGCCAACGTAATGTCCGTGAAAACAGTTAAAGGAAAACGTTACGCTGTTTTTTTTGAAATCAGAGGAATCGCGATTTAATGCTTCAAGTTCCCTCTGCTAAAATTGCTGGTATTCGTAAGCACCAGAATTCAATTTTAAAAAAAGGAATTAATCTATTGGTCTTATATCCTAACCTTGCACAATAAATGATGCCCCAAAAATACATCCTATAATCCTTGACCCTAGAGAAGGTTCTGTCGACTCATCATGCAAAACAGTCGTGGGATACGCTTCTAAAATGGATCCCACTGTCTCAACATGCCTGCTTCCCACACATTAATTTTGAAATCACCTTCACATTTTTTTAAAGTGGACAAAAAATATCTCGGGACAAACCATCCGTTTTGCCTCTAATGCCTTCAGATTTCCTTTACCTTGTTAATTATTCCTCTCTATTATGCCAAATGTTTTTGTTTTGATGGCTTCAGGTGACATTTTAATAGTCTGTTGTGTGAGTGCATCGACTAATGTCATCGTAAATCGTTGTTTTTCGTCAGTATGAGGAACTCGGTAATGCCAATTGCTAATAAAACGACTTTGCTAGCTCCCTCGCTCAAAACGTATAATGCCACTTCGCTGAAGGCTTAACGCGATTAAAAACAAACTTTAGAGACGTTTTGGCCTCCTTAGAATGCCATAGACAGACCAAGAGCTCTAGTAGACCATCGTAGGCGAGATCGTCACGGAGTTGCTAAGCCGCACGGTGAATGTCCGCGCATCCACGAGACCCGCGTGGTGGACCACACGTGTCACGACCACTTAGGATAACACAAATGCAGTAGTCCATGTGATACCAGACGTCACTTATCTCATTATACTCTTTGAAAAAGTTCGTACACGTGTGTTAAGCTTGCTGAGCACAAACCAACCACTATGCAGTGTTGTCATTTGACAGTACAACAATTAGATAAAGTTTTGGCTGATTAATGATAAGATTTAGGGTCATACGACTTGCTACTGAGTCCTTAGGAGCCTTGGTCAAATATTCATTGAAATAGACGGACGCTAGTCCACGGCTTTGCAGAAAGATTACCTAGGTAATTAGAACAGTTCTCACATAAACCAATGACAATATTCGAGGTTATTGTGCTATCACAAATATTAACGCCAGTCGCTGAAGATCAGGAAATAAATGTTATCGTCACAACGACTGACCTAAATGTAATGGCTAAATGAACTAATTAATTCATAAATAACTTTGGTTATAACACCCGGCGACTAACAAATCATTAGTAGCAGGTGTGAAAACTAAAAGAACGAAGGCAGATTGCTACACTTTTCTAGTTACACCCATGTAAATTATTTTATTTTTCCTGGCAGTCCATTCAGATGCAAACGCCTCCAGTCTTGATTGTCATTACTATTAATTATTTCAAGACAGTTCCTTCGAGCTTTATTCCTTGTAATGTATTCAGCAACCCTGATGTGAAATATGGTTTTCGGGCTAAGTGTGTACCGGTAAACGTCTCTAGGGGGTTCTGTGTACGATTAGCCAATCAGTGACAGCAACCTTACTATCCATATTGGGAACCTGTTGTTGACCACGTTTAATATCACCCCAAGTTTGGACCTTTTTCAGCCATTCGATATGTTCTCCTGCTGGGGAGACAGAAATTCCACGACTTGGTTTCGCGACATCAATGAGCGGATGAGAAATATGCACAACGACATGTTGCGGTTCATGCGTGAATCGGGGATGCCCTCATTCTCAGAGGATTGGTGGTGCCTGCCCAACATGGCCGACTGCTTCACTAAGGATGCCAATGGCCAGGTCAGTCGCCTCACTCGCAACTTGGGAAACATTTGACTCGGTCGATTTCACAATCGCCTTCTAACGTTATAGGTGTAGAACCGAGATTTAACTTCATTCTGAGTTTATTTTTGAGAGTGTGATACCTTCGTGTCAACTGTGCCTATCTTCAGTGTGATCACAGTCCGACAATATAGGTCTTAATTTTAGTTCCACGATATTTAATAATCTGGTACAGGAGATCTGACTGAATAGTTGCTTTAATCTGCTGTAAAGAACTTGTACCACGGTGTAGTATATTCAGTTCCAAAGTACAGCCATCCTTCATAAAATCATAAATCAGGTACAGGAATTTTATCTGTTCGTTATAATGTCAAATAAGCCTGAATTTCCTCAATACGAATCTAGACACGAAATCAAGTACATACCTAATGTGTCCCAAGAATAATTTTGAGCCAGTATCTTGTGCACCTATACGGCTTCTGCTGTGAAGTAAAATCATGAAACCCAAGTAGCTAGCTGTCAAGTGCATAGCTTTTACAGTATAAACGTTAATCATCGTTGGTGTGGCTTGAGATGCGTCGAGCCATCTCCTAAGGATAACCCAAGACAGCAATGGACTTGAGCCCTCGTTTAGTGCAGGAAAGCCATCTGCCGTCAGCTCAAAATGGCGGTCAGAGGAATCTTGTAAGTAAAAGCTTCTCCAAAAAGGTCTGCCTCAATTGGGTGGTACCTCTCACTTACTCCTACCCCCCATTCGTCTCTGTCCACAAGTGATCCACGAACACACACTCACTCTGGGAAACAGCATGCCCATCTGGAACGTAAACATTCGTGCTCACCTGGTTTCACCAGTTTCTTACCTCGGTCGCGGGTCATTTGGGTGGTAAAACGGAGCAGAGCTTTGATACAGCTTGCTAACTTCGACAGGTCCAACAAATACCCTTTCATCACCTAAAACCAATCTCAACATGAAAAACCCACCAGCATCTCATTTACCTGTGTCCAGGACATGACTTGAAGTAATTGAAGTCAGATTGAGGCTGTCATCATGAAAAAAAACTTTTTTTAATCACCAAGCTATTCTGATAAAATAGCTTCTTTATGTTCACCCACAGACCTGGTTTAGGATCAAATTCAACCTTCAGTCGTTCGATCCGGAGGACATCGAAGTTCGTGTAGACGACCAATTATTGTCTGTGCAAGCCAAGCACAGCCAACGTGGAAGTCATTCGTCAAGTAGTCAGTACTTCTGCCGCGCGATGCTTCTTCCAGATGGAGTCCTAACGGAGAAACTCAAATCTGCCTTGGACAAGGTAAGGGAGCTACTGTCTTGAACTTACTTCTTTTATTATTTTTTTGCAAAATCATGTAGTTTGCAGGCTTCTATTTTTCTAACATGACTTAAGTAACCTGAAATGATAAGCTTGGTCAAAAGTCGATTGCTCGTTTCAAGCTTATTTCTTGGCTCTCCGTGTACTACTTTAGGTTTGGTCAAGTCAAATTTTGCTCACCAGTTTCAAGCGATCCTTCAATCAGAATAACTTTCACATGTACACATGAATTGACTGTATCAGCGGCAAGAACTAATGTACCAAGCTTTCTGCATGGCACCGTGAGATGCGAATATAAAATGGCATGCACTCACCAATGTCTTTATTTTGAATGGCAGATTTCGCATTCTCACCCACTCGAAAGATAGGGGGAGCGTGAGTAAACAATCGGGAGAGAAATTAAGGATCTTGTACACAAACTACTTAGTTGACACATTGTGGACTCATATTGATGACATTAGTCAAATTCACAGTGCGCAAATATCGAAACTGGCTGGAAAATCTTTTGGCAGGTTATCTCAACAGTGTGCACAATTTACCAAATCTGCCAACCAGGCCATGCATTACGCCTACATGGTTCGTTACAGCGTACAGTGCACAGTATCATAAACTGCCAAAAGGGAAAACCTCTAAACGAAGAAAATTAGCAGTTTGTGCCTTATAAATAGGCCATTTTCACCATGCAATGTAGTATTCAATCCTAAAAGAACTTAAGTCATCACCTAGATGAGCCTTTGGTGCCGTATTACACATTTAGTGTTGAGTCCTAAACATGCTTATCGGCTGTTAGCTGGGAGGTTTGCAGCCTAAGGAATTCTGTAAAGCACCATTATACCCTACACAAGCTTTTATGAACGCTTTCAATCAAACTAGTCGAGTGGTCAATTGTAGTGTTGTTACGTTGATTTTTACTGGCTTTCATTTAAAAAGTCTGACCACTCCTGTTTATCTTGCAGGACGGGATTTTGACTGTAGAAGCTCCAGCTCCTGGCGTCGACGCACAAAGGCTTTACCAAGGCCAGACAAGACGGATTCCCATTGAAGAGGGTGGTCGTCGCAAAATGTTGCACGACCGACGCGGTAGGCGCAACTAACAACCCCAGACAGCCACTCACGATTTCTAACAGCTAACAGTATGCCAGAACGTCCTTTTGCGTTCTCTCATTCGGACAACGCACGACCATGTTTAATCTCAATTGTGGAACGTCGAACTCACTACTGTCGGCAGTTATTCATTCATTGTGGAACTCTGAAGACACAATCATTTACATTGCACCACTATACTTGTTTCTAAATATTAATAAATCCACACTTACAATTTATCAAGCATCCTTGTGACAAATGAAAACACGTACAATCCACTTTATTGTGAGACTGCCTGAAAACAACTGCTCACCAAAATGTTAGAACGCAGGCACTTTGTTGGAGTACTTTGTTAACAACAAAATGTTATTTGAGTAAAATCTACCTGACCCACAATCCATTTAATGACAACTGTCACTACTCATTATTGTCTTCCACTCACCAAGTAACTTATGGGCCCCAATACTTCTCCACTGAATGTGGAAAACTAGGTCGGACACCCCCGTAAAAGGCGAAAAAGTTCTACAAAAATTTGTGCCTCAGCATTTTAAGATCGGAGTCTGCGAATTGTGGTGGGGTTCCTTGTGACTCCACAATAACAATGTCTTAGGCACCGCATCCCTCTTTGACCTAGACGATGCAAGGTTTTCGGGAAGGAACGTCGGATCTCTCGAGGACCGCATTTTCCCAATCACCGATCCACCACCACGCTCATAAAGCCTGGTCCTTACGACAAGTTTAACGCGTTTCATTATACGCAACGCAGTGTTCGAGAGATTAGATCCGATTCCACCAAAGATAAACGTGTTCTTCCTGATCACTTCACCAATAATTTCGTCAAGTTTAAGTCACCATCGGTAAAGACAGATAGGTTAGCTTAAAAAGTATCATAAATTCCGGAAATGTTTATGCATAGCAGCTTCTCGACGTCTGAACGAAATACTCCGAGGATAAAACTATTTAACGCCTTGCTAATATTTCAGAGAGCGACCTCGAAAGCTAATCGACCACGAAGCAGAGTTGCTTTACGCTTCTTCTCTTTTTTCGTAGGCCACTCGAGGACAAGGAGCCGTAAAGGTAAACAGTATGGCCTAGCTGTTTGTTAAGGCAAAACCGGTGACTAAAGGGAGCTACATACAACGCAACATGTGCTATGAGGCTGTCACCACCTTTACTATTCAATATTAAAGACTAGTTTGAAGTTACAACAGGGCGTCTAGAATATTGGCTGGAGCCAACTTAGGTAAGGTCAATGGCTTGCTTCGTGTCGGTACGCAACTCTTAGTGCCTGTAAGTGGTGAATGACGATGTGCGGGCCCGCACTTTTACCGAAACCGTATTTAAATTTTTAACAGAAAATCAAAAGGAATACATCACAGAGCACCACGACGGGAGCCGATCACTAAACATAACAATGCCGATCGATGATATATACAGTGAGGAAGACCTTCACGTAAGACTTCGTGGTGGTCATCTGATTGTGGAGGGAGAAAGAGGAGACAACCGCTTTTCACGCAGCTTCCCTGTTCCCCGTCACGTAGACACCGGAAAACTTGACGCCAAGCTTTGCAACGGAGTTGTTACGATAAATGGACCCGTTCCATAAAATTGAAAACTTAACTACCTACCTTAACAACTACAAGATTGGTGAATTTCGTGTGCATGTAAAATGACGTTAAGATATTCTTACAATTGGAGTTGTGTATTGTTGTGAATCTGGTAAAAGGTCTTTGAAACAAGTTCTCACAATACCTACAGCTGGTGGGCATGGCATGCTCTTGGGGTTTATAAGGAGGCTTTAATCAAAATTGTATTCAAAATACTGCAGTTTGAACAATGAAGTCATGTTAACAAAAAATGCACTCTTGGAAAACGACTAAAAAGCGTTCATACATCGTGTTATCGCCATGAGGATGCTTTTCACCTACAACAATGAAAAAACGGTTTTCGATTCAAGCGCATGCCGTATGGCAACACATAAGTGCGTCAGGTCATAGTGTTGATAGAAAAAATTGCATTTTGCGCATCAAATCCAAGCACTAGAAGGGTTGTCGAAACTCAGACTTCCGAGCTCTACTTGTCACCTTTAACAGGATGTGCTCAATGATTTCTTTATTTGGTTCACTTTTCTTGCCCACGAAGCAAAAAATGCAATTCCTTACCCAGACTTCAGCCACGTTGTACAAACTGAGTCGTTCGCCCAGATGCTGGCTAATTGGGATATTTCTAAGGCTCTTCATATACCAAGCAATCAAAGTCGACGAAGTTTTCAGGAAAGACGCCACTTCTTCTCGGGTAAAGAAAGAAACCTTTCCATCATCTGAGGATACTTCCGGCGGGGCGAAATCATCCATGCGTACAAACCAACTAGCCCGTCGAGAAGTCAAATAATCAGGCGGAAGGCGAGTGTAGAGAGGTGGAAGGACGCAGGGCATCAGCTGAAACGTCGCGAACGCAACAGGAAAACGCGTCATCGCAGTAAAAGAATGGGAATGTTACTTTTGGTATAATAAACCAAAAACGTGCACCAGCGAAAGTTCCGCGACATCAGACCTCAACAACAACAACAACAACAACAACAAAATAAGCACCTGCTAAAGTCCTTTCAGCTGTTATGACCATCTGAACGGTGGAGTGGGTTGATACATTAAAGGGCAATGGAGGAACAAAGATGGAAACCTCAGATGTTAAGCCATTTGTCACCCGAACCCTAAACTAAGATTAGCATTATTTGCAAACTAAAATCCTTTGATCACTGGATTGTTTACCCTAGGTATCTGAATTTGAATAAGAATTAAAACGAAAGAGGGCAGCACAATGACATGATAATTTTTAACCGACGTGTCAAAATGCACCAGTAAAACGGAACACGCTGTAATGTAAGTGGGTATGTGATTGCATAACCGCTCAAAGCACGAACTAAAAGTGATTACTAAAAATGTAATTATAGCTTTCACACAAAAGACAGTAATTGGTTGCAGAAACTTTAATCATTCCTTTTCTGTGGTCAATTTAGTATGCCCAGATTTTGCAAAAGTGCTGCACCTAGACAGTTAATGTTGCTTCGAGGGTCCCATTTGGCAAGGGTCAACAACAAAAAACCATGGTAGAAAGTGAATACGATAGCCTCAGGTAGGTTTTGTGAGTCTCGGTCTGTCCGTTGTTTTGCTTCTGATTCTCACTAAGTGCCACTTAAAATCTGCTCACCGGACGAGCGACACTCACATACTAACGTTTACTGCTAATTATCGTAAGATTTATTGCTTGGTATAACACGTACACGTTGTCGAGCATTCTGGATCGTCTTGTGTTGACCGCGATCCGGAAGCAGAAAGTAAATGTCGCAGGAATTTATGTTTTACACCAATAGTGACATAAACCGACTAATTCAGTGGACTTCGGGTGAACAAGACGACCGACCAGAAGGAAGGCTGGTGGACGCGATAAAAATAAATTCAGATTTGAGCAGAAGGGGCCAGGTTTATTGAGTACACAAAAGGTGTCGCATAAAGCGAGATTTTGTTAAATTTATTGAAAATGACGTCAAGCTCTCCTGTGGAAATGCAAACACAATGGAGTCAAGTCCAGAGAATTTTGATAAATTTTGAAATTTAGTTTTGTGAAAGCAAGTATCTCATGTAGTCAACATATACCCGTGAATACAGGGCCGCTTTCTGGAAATTTTCAAGTGCGCAAGGACATATCGGAACAGACATGCCGGAAATGCTATCACAGTTTCTTTTCACAGATGAAACAAGTGTGACCAATACACTAACCTTGTCATTATACTCTAGTTTCAAATGAAGACTGTTGTTCCACTCTGAAACGTCTTGGCACGTCATATGGTTCTCCATATCCTGCATGCTAGGGTAACCCTCTGTTGAATCGGGATGAGCCAACGAGATGTCAATCTTCTGGAGAACCGTCTTTATCTTTTCAAACTCCTGCCTCACTTTCACACTCACGTCATCGATGGTTAGGTTACGGTCCGTGATCGACTTGCCATCACAGAGTAGTTGTTCTGTAGAAAATCCACAAACAAGCTGTGTATCAGTTACCTATGGAAAGAGTATCAACCCACTAGCTAGTAAATTGTAGACTTCAAGTGATGCTCTCGAATATTGCCAGTGCAATTTTGTGTTCGGTCGGTGAAGTAGAGCTCATTTAAAAATGACAAATCTATGATAAGTGCGCTGTACAGGTCACTTTTCACACTGAAGGAGAGAACATCCGCAAACCGCACAAGCACTGAAGAACATCACAAAAACACTCTTTCGGCATTCCGAATCAACATCATAGTAAGGAGAAATAGGGGTGTCCGTTGCACGATTCGTAGCCATGCAATTTTAGGCCCAATTATCACCAGAACAGTCCTACACCAATTCAAACGGACCACAAAGAGGGAAAAATAGCCTCCTGTTTCCCGATCAGTCCAACTCAATGTAGGAGGGTCCGAAATTTGTGATTGGTGGTTTGGCCTCATTTCCAAATTTCCATTACTTTGAATCGGATCAACTCAAGGTCAGACTATTACCCAGAAAGGTCCATTTTACTCCTTAGCAGGGCACATGAATGCATGAATTGATAATCTTGAGTAACGACAGAAGACCAGTTTTAGAAAGATGGTAACTCGACTCTCGCATGCATGACTATGTGGCAGTTCGTAGTACTCAAATGTGAAGCGTCAACTATCCCTCTTCCATAGCTGCCCTCGTTAACATATAAAGTTAGTCAAGATAGCACGCAACCGTTAAAAAATGTCCCACAATGATCTAATTAGTAAACAATGTGTCTGCTAAAATTTCGGCATCTCGACGACACATCAAACGTGGCAGACTTTTGAATGTTAAAGCTAAGTGATTTCGGCAATGCTCCGATTATAATGTGCAACATGTACAGGTGCACACGTCTCTGGAAATAAAAAGCTAAACCGAAAATTCGCCGGAAAAACCCTAACATAATCCTGTAGATAATCGTTTTCTTCTTTAATATTATCTAAAACATGCTTTGAAGTTTCTCCGCGTTCGTGTGAGTGAACAACACGAAATCCTCCAAAACGCAGCCACATATGTGTAAGGTAAGTTACTAGCTCGCTAGAACTGACCTTCCGCCACCACCGCCAGAGATTACTTCATGCACGAACTGCGACCCGTGGTGCAAGACGCAGCACCACACAGGCGCCTTTCAGTCCGGTATTACCTCGTTCCAGTTTAAGTGATTTTTTAGCCACAACAACTCATGTAAACACTTGTTAAAATATAAAATTCCAAACAAGCAAGATAATCAGCCTAGAGGCACATTACGCACTGTAGTGTTTTCTCTTGATTCCAGGACTGTAGGTTTTACGTGGATGATCCATCGATTAGCTAATGCAGCTTTTTTGAACTTACTTCCTACTCAAGACAGCTTTGTTCAAAAATGTGCATGTACTTTTCGCAGTTTATGCTGTTTAACGAAATCCACTCACCGTTGCTGCCGAGGGCATCCTAAAATTAAGGTACGGATAGGATTAAGAGGGATTTAACTAATAGTACTCTAGTACCCTGCCATTCTTCCGTTCATCAATACATGTTACTTAAACATGTAAGCAGACTGTATTTTTCAAAAAAAAAACGTACGACTTGATCATCGATTGTTCGGTGTTTTTTGACTCCACTGTCCGCTTCGGGCTCGACGTCTCCAGACCGTTTATGACCAAGAAGAGATTCGCTCTCAGCCCTGGGATTTTCCACTTTCGTCTCTTCAAGGGGTGGTGTGGGGAAAATGTCACGAGGAAGTACATGACCCGTTAACTCACGCAAAGAACGCGTTTCATCTGATATCTGGGCAAAAAGATAAAGGGAAGGCAATGTGGAAAGTAACGTCGACAGCAAGCAAATCAGCCAGGCCTTTAACCTGCAAGCCAATCATGTTTGGTTCCTGATAACAGTGTTCAGTATATCAGGGATTTTCTTCCTATGCAAACCTTTGCACCCCATCTGCATTTAAATGAGACTGCACGCCTTCAACAGTGAGTTTATGCAATTAAATTCCGAAAAAAAATTCCGAACAAGACACTCATGATCACTACATACATGAAGGTTGGAACAAAAAAGTTCAATTATTCAGACTTTGTTAACATTACTTCGCTTATAGCTCGATTAAACCTTTCCTTCCCGACCTGTTTTTCAAGCATCACGAAATCGTCGGCCAGTTTATCTAACGCCGCTTGGAAGGGGTCGACAGGGGATTGGTGGACTTGTTCAGCCGAAACCATCATCTGATGCTGCTGTTGCTGTTGCTGCTGCTGCTGAGTGATCATTAAACGGTTTTGATGCTGTTGTTGGTGGAGTTGGTGTTGTTGCTGCATGTGTCTAGCGGCAGCGGCAGCAGCTTGGGGCATTTGGCCGGGAAAGGGGCCTGGTGTGGCTCCCAAGGGGTCCACCGGCTGAGATAGTAGGGAATTTAGACTCGATGAGGTAGCTAGAAAAAAAATAATTTTTCCAAAGTGCGAGATATCGGTTCATAAAAACGATTAGCGCATATCATTACAACTGGATTTGTGGATATCAGATAGAGGTTGTGGTGAAGACAACCACATGGAAGGAAATAGGTACCCATAGCCGGACGGATTCCAGCAGGCATGAGGCGCTGAGGTTGAATAGTTCGCTTCTGACCAACCAGTTTTTGGCGAGTCTCCTCCGAAACGCCTCCATTACCGCCAACGCCCTGCTGCTGCTGCTGCTGTTGTCGTTGTTGCTGTGAGATGCCCTTTTTAAGCAAGTGGAATGGGTCTTGCTGAAGTTGGCGAATGAGCATATCCACTTTTCCCAAATTTTGTGGTGGAAGATTATCCTACAAAACCAATGGGAAAATTGATGGATCCTAACCACCAACATGCACAGAGTCATTGGATTACTGAAAAAAAGGTCTATACAAAATCACAGGCTCCACGCCTGGTTAACTTTAAAGTTGCAGTGGCACAAGTGGTATTAGGGTCAGGATATTAATCAAATAAATTTACAGAAAGTTTCCGATTATCTATAGAAGTAAAGTGGCGCCCATTCGAGAGAAAAAGTGGTCAGAGGCCCAATTTTCTGATTTATAGTAACTGCCGAAAACTAGCTGCCTTGTCCTGTCGCCTACGAATAAGTAACTTCAAATGATGCAGAGATTAACCTCAAAACTCACTTCTTCGAGAAAAGCCTTAAATTTATAGTATGACTTCAGGTCGGCATCCGGTTGCCTAAGGCGAACGTGCTGTATGGCGCTTTCAACGACCTGTAAGTAGCGCTCCGTGAATTTGCGATAAACTTGTTGTTGTTGGTGCTGCTGCTGCTCCGGTGTGGCTGGCCCAACAGCACTTGTCGCCGGAACTTGAGGCCCCTGCGAACCGCCGCCTGAAACCCGGTAGAAAAAAAGGCATTAATAATCACATTCAACAAAATTATCACGACTCTAAAGGACTTTGAAATCCACCGAAGTATTTCATCAAAATAAATGTGCTGATGAACACAAGTCGGGTTTGACTAAGTCGCTGGTCAACGTGGATGCAGTGGAGTCGAAATTACCCCACTCTCAAGCGTGTAACCTGAGGAGCTAGTCCAGGCTAATCCGTCGAATGAACAATACACTCAATGCGGCTCGCATAAACCTCGTGCAATCCCTTGAAGCATAGTTGCTTCTAGCAGTTGATCCATCAGAGCATTAACCCTAGTTAAAACTCAAGCTATCCGCCATTCTAGCATGTCTAGTATTGCCATCATAAGAAAATGCATGATGTCGTAGGATTTGTTCATTTGTAAAGCTTCAAGCAATTCACCCTGCTCACTTGACAAACAGGGCTGTTGGCCCTGTTGCATCAAGGACATTGCGGGTCTGATCGCCTGACCTTGTGGAGGCTGTTGTGGAGATGGGATTATCTTCAGAGAAGGACCGGCTGGACGGGACTGCGGCACCACCATTCGGGGCTGTGTTTCTGCCGGAATGAAGTGCGGCTGATTAACCTGCACTTGGTTCTGCTGAGTCACCAATTGCATTACCTGAGAGGACGTGAAACAACATTGTTCAAACCCAATTACACCTGTGGACTCCCACACTGCATCAAACTTAATTAAATGGCCCTAATTTCTGTCTTGGCTAGTCTACTGCAGTTGTCATTAAGGTAGAGTTAGATAATAAAAATTTTGTCCTCTAAGTCACATTTAACCAGATTGCTGCATGTAGCACCTCGAGAACCGAAATTTGAGTCAAGAAGATGGCACTGCATGGGTAGTCGTCCCCACGTGTGACGACACTTGTGTTGCGACACAAAATTCGAGTTCCCATGACAAGTGTTAACACTTAAATTAGGTACTTGAGTAGGAGTAGAGGCATAGCCTTATAATACGCACCGATGCACCTCCATTATTGGAGACAAAGCGGATGGGTCCATTAGGAGTCGAGATTGGCGGCTGGCCACTAGCTCCAGCGACACGCATCGTGGCGTTGTAAACGGGTTGCTGGACGCCTTAAAGTGAAACAACCATAAACCGTGCTCAGCATTAAAAGGAGCCTCCTAATAAGAGTAGCCAACAGCTGCGAATGCATCCGGAGTCACTAGTTTTCAATGTCCGAGCGAAAAAAACAAAGGTGTTAGGAGCATTAAAGTTGCTGAGTTTCGCCTTGAAAGCCCAAATTATCGCCAACATTGCAATAAACCGCCAGTTTGGACATAATTGATATGCACAGGTACACATGCCAAGTAAGAGCGTTTCCCGTAAAAGCAAAATAACAGCAAGACGTTCGTACAGCGGTGGACAAGGGTCAATACCGGAGGGGTCTACTTGTGCATGCGAAAATTGAGGGAAAAGGATGTTCAAAACAAAACCCAAGACACGGTAGTTCACTGACATTCAACTCCTGTGTTTAGACATTTACTGAGCGTGAGATCATACTCACTATAAAAAAAAGAGTCCGAATGAAAGTCAATTTCGCCACATGCCTATGTAGGACATACTTGTTTAGTAAAAGGATACGGAGGTAATTGGTGATCACCCCAGCATGCAACCACAAATACGTGTGATCAACATGAGGTATAAAAAGATGCACACATCATATCTTGAGTATGGGTTCGCAATTTAGCAAACAACTCTGTCAAATACTACAATTTCTGTGAACAAGGCAGCTACCACCTCAGGGTTTTCCTCACGGACCTTAAAACAACTAACAGTTTCAACTAAGCGCTATAACGATAGGCATTACTGCCATATTTTTGGATACCTCAGAACTGCCTCTAAATAATCAGGCAATTTGCAAGCTCATCCTCGAAGTAACCTCAAAAACATCAAATATTGGAAAAAAATGGAAAAACGCAATAGCACATATAATTGTGGAGTTTTGAGAAGCGCGATTAAGCAAACGTGGGAAGCGAACGACTAGAGCAGCAGCAGCATAAGAAACTAACCTTGAATGATTACTGCAAAAGCGGTGCACACAGAGAAAGACATAGTAATGAGTAAATACAGAGACATTTAATAACACAAAATTATCGCATCTAAATTACATTGCAAATGGGGCGGAAGGTTTAAGCGGCTAAAACACAAAAGCCATAGCAGAGTTAAGTTGCTGGGCACTTAGGTGATTTAATATCTGAGTTACTCGACTCTACTACTTGAATATTTTTTAAGAGGGTCTTGTCCAGAAGTCGATCTCGGATTGAATAGGAATCATAAGTTAAAAGGCATATTTACAACAAGGTTGAACGTTAAACTAAAAACAAAATAATAAGTAGTAATAACAATGCAATCACGACTACTCAATAAATGCAAATGCTTTATAGGAATTACCATAAATACTGAAAAAGGCTTGTGCATTTGATGATTGATTAGCGAGCAAATTATACAATAGAAAAAATGCTAAAGCAATGAAAGAGATAGCCCGAGTATTTAGACAAGCAAAGTAACACCACGCCATTTAATACGTTTTAATACCGGCATTAGATCGAATTCAAAGAAATTATTAACTTTGCTTTTCGTGTGCGACTATCATCTCTAACACGTTTCAATATAACCGGGCTTTGCAAAGCCAATTTTAACTACAAAACCGAGCATGCACAACTAAAGCGAAGAACTACATAGAAGTGCTAGAACCAGAATCTCTCTAATACTTTCCATGCTCTTATGAAAAATTCAATTTTATAAAAGAACGCAACGGAGTTCCGAGGTAATTTAATACTTTGACTAAAATAGAAACATGGAATGCGCTAGCATGATATTACTAACACCACAAAGCATCTAAGCAGATCTCCCCATCATCACCACGGGGAAATTACTGGTTGGGTTCGTTGTGCTTAGAGACAGGGGGTAAGGCAAAAAGTAATGAAACCGACAAATCAGAGCAATTCCCTACCAGGACGCCTTCTCATCTGTCCTAAAAGAATAAGCAATTGTTGGGATGGTCAAAAAACATAAAAGCTCAATTGGAAAACAAATATAAGCAAAGAAACCAAGCTACAGCGTGTATACAAAATTACCTGGAGCACCAACTTGAAAGATCGGCATAGTTGATAAATGTACATTCCCCTGCTGACCATAGCTACAAAGAAACGGAGGACAAATTATAGGAAATCGGGAGTTCGTTTTTCAAAAAGATTCGTCAAGATATGTTATTATGAGTGCATTCACTTAACTTCAATTCTGTTCTCTGTAAAAGAAATAAAATGTGTGTTATGGCAGCGGATGTCAAATAATACCTAGTGACAATAGGGCGGTGTTGCTCAACTACTCCGGCCTGCATAGTATGACTCCCATCCGAGGTCATATAAGTTGGCTGCGGCTGCTGAGATTGAAACACACCTTGTGATATCACATGAAGCTGCTGTGGCATTTGTCCTCCAGCGGGCATCTGAAAAGGATAGTTAGCCACAACAAATTGAAGAAGAATGTGCATACGGAACACTGCACCAACCACTCAGGACGTGATACGAAGTGATGCTAATTATTTCGGGAAAAGGCACTTAATGTTACCAATCAAAGCACCAACGAAGCTACTTGAAAGAAAAGTTTATTACAACGTCAACACCCGCCACTAGATCAGAAGAGAAGGACCTTTTTACTTCTACACTAATGACTGAAAGATGTTTAATCATTTGATGGCGAAAAGACGTTAAAGTTGAACAAGAGAATAATAAATTAAGCAACTTTGAGTGTTTTAAAAAGTGCATTATCAGTGGTTCAATTAGAGCTACCCTGAAACTACTCACCAATTTCATCAGTTATCAGCGACCATAAGCTAATAATCCTAACTTACACGATTCTGTCCCCCGACATAGGTAGGAATAGGTTGATCAGCTGTCATTTGGCCCGGCTTTGCCATTTGAGGGCGCTGCCTAATTCCAGCTGGCTGCATACGGACCACATTCGAAGCCTGAGCCATTTGCACAGGCATTGCATGGCGGATAAGAGGCTGTCCAATAATTTGTGGTTGCATCTGAGGTTGCATCTGTGATTGCTGAATTTGGGATGGAGTTCCAATTTGGATTTGAGGCTGACCCTCGGAGCCTGGAGTAGCCATCACAATGACTTAAATTTAAAAACACAATTCCTAAGTTTGAAATTCAGAACAACAATCAACTATTAACACAAATTGCTAAAAAAACACCTCAAAACCTTTCGGCTACGTACGAAAAACCTACGAAACACAACACTCAAAAGAGGAGCAATCACGAAAGCGTTTAAACAAAGTAAGAAAAAAATTAGAAATAAAAATTAAAAAAAACCATTTAAAAGGTGCAAAAGGTATCAAGTAAATAAGATATCGCGTTTTCACAAATATTAGGCATGCATTACTGTTACAAAGATTTCGAACGCACAAGCAGCCTGAATAAATGTAATCATTCGTCTTGTATTCAGCATTTGTAGCAAGTGCTGTATCGCTGATACGGGTTTGAGCATTTGGTATATCATTTACGGTTACCACAAAGCAACAGATATATAGCAAAACGCAAAATATGTATTTTTGCAATCATCGAAACCACTACATAAGTCTCTACACATATGGAAACGTTATTTGCTGGCAATCCAAAAACACAGTGATCCAGTATGCCGGTAACATTCATTCTCATATGCAAATATGAGACAGCACTAAGTCCCCTCCAGCGCGTGACCCCAACAAACCCCAATTAAGTAGCTCTGACTGCCAATTCAACCTCCCCTCTAAATACACAAATGTCCCACTTCCCTGGTATCAATACACAACCCACGGTGTAATTACAATCCCACAGCCAGCGCTCATCAGGTTTACTCCTAGTCGAAGTACCATGATTCTCTGGTAGTGTGCACCACTGCATCCAAGAGCTTCGGCTCGATCACATGACGGGAGACGAGAAGAGGCGAGCAAGTAGGTCGGAAGCCCACTCACTGTCGATTCATCACTGCTGGGTTCAGATGAAACGTCAAGTCAGCAGTGGTTGGTGCATATGCACCAACACCAGAACCGACACATCAAGACAGCCGCGAGTTACTCACGATTTTCTTCTTTGTGCGATTTTATGGTCATCAAACAAAGTTGACATAAACGACCGCAGACTTGATGTTGGATGTATTTTCTACAACGGGCAATATGCTTCACCCCATAACCCAGTGAAAGTCAAAAACGCCAAACCAGAGGCTCGTTCACAATCCCCATTTCTCATTTCTGCAATCCAGTTTTTGAATCACTTTAAACCAACTGCGACACACTTCCGACGCCCAGACATAATCCAAACACCACACTTTGGGAAACTACGCATCGTGATTGCATCAGCCACCCTACACGACTATGCAACACCCTAGCCCCGCCTCCCTGTCTGATGCCCCAACCCCAATAAACGACGAAACTTGTCCCACCACCACCACCACCATTCATGGTCGCATCTGTAAACGCGACACGTGAATGCCTCAGAAATAGTCCTCCAAGAACACCAAGTGCAGAACACGCGTGACACACAGCACCTTCACTGTTCAACTGATCCATTCAAAGCCCACTGCAGCGTCACCACTTTCAGGCTCTATTCCATTGTTTGGAAGAACATTATGTCCAGGAACTACACACTATTAGCTCACGAAGCATTTGACCGAATCAAACACCTACTACGATCATCGGAAACACGTTGTTGACGAATCGAATATACAATCCTAAATTCCTCTCACCCTACGAAACAAAGGACTTGTTTCCTCCTAATTAGGGACATCATCCAAACCAATCAGAATAATGTGATTTTCTACTACTTTTTATCCACTACAAAAAAGTTACAAATGTTTGCGTGTGATTTTTCAAGTAAACGTGACAGCATGGAGGGTGCCGCCAACGAGTTGGCAACTTCACAAAGACGAGGAAGCCGGTGTGCAATTCGCGGCTGTGTTGGATGTCGGTGAGGTAGTAGTCGCTGACGTGGTGGCGGGGACGTTGGCGCTGAAAGTATTCGCAGCCACAGCAGCTGAGAGTGCAGAGTTCAACGCCAAGGAACGACTAGCTGAGATGGCCAGAAGTGGGATGTGATAGTATTTGCAGGGAACTCGCGTGCACCGCCCCTTAGCAGCATCCCGACAGACAGTCACCCGACCCTGGTTTACTTCAACGTTTTCTGAAACAAAACATTGATACAAATGGTTTACCTGAGTCACACAATTTTCCTTTCTCAATTTAATACTGATAATATGTCAGGAGTTTTCCCCGTACTGAAATCCCTTCGAGTTAATATTTGTTTTCACAAATGTTAACAGGGAGGCATACTTAACTTGGGCCCTATTGTGACTCCTAGTGGATTGCATGTGACACTTCAAAGCGAAAATCTATTGCCTCAAGAATCGATTTAAAATTAAGGTGTATGTCTACCTAAATTAACAAATGCTTTCATTAAGGCCCGTTTTAATTACAACATTTTAGCATTTGCCTATCTTTTATTTGAACCCTTCCCAGCTAATCAAAAACGCACCCACAATGAGTGTGTGTGCTTTGGGGCCTTCACTGAATGGAGGTTGGAAAATTAACTTAATTAACCCACGCTACTACAGGTTACATTAACGATTGACAATGAGCTAATATCTTATATAAATCGTGCAATCTAAATAAAAGCTCGAGAATTTGTCTTCCAAGATTTTAATGGTCGAAAAAGTAAATCAAAGAGCTTAAAAAATTGGATATAGTTAATTCGACTAAAAGACTGCCGCCTGCTTGGAAGCGTGATCTTTTACTATATGAGTTTCGAAAACTCGGATTTTGATCACCACGTACCATCAATGAGATGAACGTATCGACAATCCGTGTTCCTGTGGCACTTGCCCGCCTTGAAATCGCGACAGATGGGAAGACTTTCAAGAAGCTACAGTGGAATAAAAGTTTTATGAGGAGAATAGAATGAGTGCGTGCTCTTAACTCTGTCAATGTCAACTTAACGCCACATGGATTTAATCCTCACCAGACCCATGAACATGTTGTGGTAATTAGACTAGAGACGGCTACCTTTGTAAAGAGATTCTGTAGAAAATCGAAAATACAGACACTTGACAACTAGAGATTCGTTTCGAAGACTACAAATAGATAATTTAAATATGTTGGCAGTATGTTACAGCCAACACTGGTTTAACCTCGATTGGAGAGCAACAATCGAATACAGAGAGGTCATTGACATGAAGACCTAGTAAATGTTAATTGAATGTGTTTTCAAAATCGTTTGCTTAAAACTGGGTTCGCACACTCGTCAATCAAGCTGCCAATTTAAAACGAAACCCCAGATTTATTCTCATATTGAAAAAACGCCAAATTGTATGGCCGGCACGTTTGTATCGTTGGTTAAAAGTTGCATTTTTGCTCTCCGACAGTTGTAAGCCTCATTCTAATATACTGCTGATTTTTATTATTAATAACTGAAATATAAATAGGGATTAAAGGAAAATTCAACTTTACAAAGATAACCTTTCATTGTAATTTGTAAACTGTGACCAACCATGTTCTTTTAGGCCGAATACGAGTATACATTATCCGCATAAAGAGTAATTCAGGGAAATTTCTGAGAATTAATCATACAGCCATACCTGTCCTTCATCATTGATGTAAGCGACGTTAGTCAGCACGGTTTGGTTTTGCAGAAGACTGGTGGTGTATGGGTTCGCGTTCAAACCGGCTGATTGAAAAGCCACTGTAAAAGGTGGAAAAGGATTACTCCCACCTTAAGAGGAAATCCAAGAACCCTTTAGAAATTACCTTGCGTGAGCCCTAGAAGCAACCGGCATTCCAAAGCTAGTATCAATTGAGTGTTCGTCAATACTGATTAAGCGAACACATAAATTCATTTTAGCATTTTCGCCGGACTGAGTGCAGTTCAAGGAAGACGATTAGGCATGGTACATGGTGGAGCAGAGACAGACTGTTTCGGGTTTTTGTTATGAGTTTCCAGTTGTAGCCATGAAAAGTAGGCAGAAAATAAAGTGTTTAAACAAAACAACACAGAATTAATACGGTAACTTGAGAAATGAATTTTGGTCAGCATTGATTTTTTCAATGTAGTCGGTGCTGATGCAGTTGTGGGTTGTTATATGACCAGAACTTTGTTACCGGGATCGGAGAACCTAAAATTTTCCTACATGTAGACAAACATTGCCGTCGAATATGTAAAGTCTGCAGGCTGATTTTGCAAATCAGGTACTTAAAATATCACAAACACAATCGTCAAAAAAAGAAACTAACATATTGTCCCGTTTCCTGAACTAAAAAATTGCCCTGTGAAACTTATTGGATATCAAACATCTAGAATAAAAGGGTGTGTAACTTGCTTTGTCAACGCCCCAAGTGTGTCTTGTTGATAGGATATTAAATTCAAATTTTGAAAACAGAATACAAGTGAATTTGGAGACACAATATCGACATGAATTATCCCCTGGCAAATTCTCAACACTCGACGACGTCAACGAAAGCTTAATGACAAGAGATCACCAGTGCTCGACTCGATCCTTTAGGTCAAGGGAGAAAACAATACTTTAGGGGCCCACTTTACGCCTTAATCTGATGAACTGAGTGAGCGCGAAATAAAACGGAACGTCTAAGAGCTGCTAGTTGCCATTAAACTCATTTTTCGTTTAACTCTGTTTTTAATGCGATGTAAGACAAAATTCTGGAAATAAAGTGAGTCTGCGACTTGACATTCTAGAATGGTATATCGGAATCTTTAGCACACATCACCTAGTCTCAAGTATATATTAGACATGTGCATAGCATGAAAAACAAGGCAGACCACCCACGGGAATCGAACAGTGCCGTGGGTGTGGAGTAGGCGGCCGCAGCAGCAGGATTGGGTGTGAGCCCGGCGAGCGCTCCATAGCCGGCCGTCATGGCCGCCCACTGTTGTTGTTGCTGTTGGAGACGCATGAGAGCAGCAGCCTGGAGTGCGACGGTGGGAGAAGTGGCCGTGGGAGGGGGAGGGGGAGACGTAAGTTGGTGCTGTTGTTGTTGCTGCTGCTGGAGCCAAGTATTAAAGGCCAGCGAACTTGTTAGCTGAGATTGGTTGACGACTGATGCTGCATGACTAACAGCTGCAGCCGTATCTGCAGCATCGTCACCCGCTGAGTGGATGCGCTTCGAAGGGGGTACATTCTAGCAAGTAAGGATTTTTGAAGTCAATAATCGACACGCTTCAGTACTAAATGACCACACCCTGAATTTTTCATTATGCAACCTCGGGAGACTTATTTCAAGTTACCTTCGAAACCTATTGGCTCATACGTATTTCATTCAGAAAGTACCACATGCCCTATTTCAACTTTCGTGGACCAGCACTAGGACTTTTACACAAATCAAAAGTGAGACTACGCATATAAATGGGACTGGACATCTTGACTTGATACTGATCGACTTCCAAATGAATCCCTCTAAAAACGCTTAGGCTTAATGTGTTAGATAACCAGACTGAGAAAACAGTAACCACTCAAATCACTACCACCTCGTTGCACCTGAACAAATTTACTAGATTAAGGAGAAACACCAAGAGTTAATGAAGGGACCCCTAATCGACCTTCAAATCTTCCTTGCATAGTTCAATTTTAGAGACCCAGCACGGCACTATAACAGAACCCCCAGCAACTAAGATGGTCGAAGGGGTAGGAAAATACGCCATGGCCTCCAAACCAAGATTGACTCCAATAAAAGAGGGAGTCGTTAACATACCGACTGAACATCGACAACTCCTGTAGCCTCCCGTTTACGACTGGGGAAAGCACCCGCAGCTAGTTCTTCGTTATTCCTTGGAACAGACACGGAAACTGAGGGTGTGGGAGGAGCCATGGCAGCTTGGCGAGTTGCGTTAACCGCGGCCACGGCAGCAGCATAGGCCGCAGGACTCACGCCACCGGGAGTGAATAGCGCCGCCGATGGACCAGACAACAACTAAAATAGCCGTTAGAGCCAAAGGGGTTGAGAGTTAATGAGAAATTAATATAGACCGAATGTTGGGTGGGGCGAGCGACACAGCTATAGCAAATGGTAGAAGCCGCATGTGCACGCACTCACAAAACTACGCGGGCGCGCACGTGTATAGTAAGATAGTGGATGGAACAAGATGGAGGACACTTACATGTGACAAGAAAGAGTATCAATGGGAAAGTTTGCAGGAGCCAAGAGAACAAAGGTAGTAGGAGAGGAAAGTGCCAATGGGCATGGGATTTGGGTAAATTGAGAAAGGATTTATGAGGCAACTTCGGTGAAGGATATGTATAATGAGCAGAAACGCAAGTATTATCATTAACTAAGTACATAGCCGAGCAAGTAGTAGTAATAGCGCGGGTGATTTTAGGCGAACGGCTGCGGCGGTGTGTGCGGTGAAAATCATGCGCGCGTTGACGCACCAAACTGGAGCTGTGCTTCCAATGCCATTCAGCAGCATCCCATCCGTATCAGCATCTGCCTCAACAATAGACTCAACCAGAATAAATGGTTACGTCCCTTTTCTTGAGAGCCAGTTACCTACCTGCCGATCTATCACAATTTGTCCGGATTCAGGTCAAAAATATGAGTACAAAACCTCGTTGCATAAATTTGGACCTATCGTTGCACCGTTTAACAATGGACTGATTGGCGTGTTCTAGATACAATCGTTTGAAATAAAGACAGAATTTCACGCATTAGATCGGTGCATGAAGGAGCTGCGTAAACGCGAACACAATGCAACCGCTAGAAGGGCGAAAATGTGGGTGCGCAAAACAGGAACTACCAAGTAGCCTAACTTAAAAAACATGCAACAAGTCATATGCACCATGTTTCCGATCAAAGGATGCCAGTTGGACGGTCGAGAAGTGGCAAATCTTTTCACATAGCAGTTTGTCTTAATGTTCAAAGTTGCGCTGCACTACCTTCTGTATTTACTGCGGAACTAATAAATCTCCAACCTTCAAAGGCGTAGAAGGAAGGGGGACAAATATGTGGAGCCGAAAATTATAACATATTTTTCACTTCCAGTGCAGTATTAGGCTGCCCTCCAATTGTGAGAGTGAAGCAATTTACCTACGATAGAAAATTAGGGGCTTTCATTGCTGGGGGAAGATCAATACTGAGTTAGAGTGCGCTTAGCTGCTGGATAACTAGTGTGCAAAGGGAAACAAACGCAATCAAAGTGGGGGTAATTCTCTGCTACCCAAAAACCACTAAAAATACAGCCTGGGCCCACAATAAAGACAAAACAAGTTCTTGGTACATGCCCTATGTAAATTCTTGTAATTGTCAAGTTTCGGATCAATAAAAGAGCAGAGTTACCCGATATTCTATCAAGTCTAATTATTTCATCAAGCAGTACCAGTTCCGTCGCGTGCACACAAAAACACTGCAGTTAGATATTGCCTCAGTTTAATCATTTAGAAATTGATAAACATTAATCTAGAATGGTTAAGTCGATACAACCAGAAAATCTGTGTTTACTCTTCCCGTGGTTTCGAATTTGGAGGCGTTGGGATAACACCCAACAGATGCAAAAAAACGATGTGTAATACTTCATTGTGTGTACGGATGGCTTATCCTGAGCTAAATATAAGCAGTGAACAGTTGTGAATTTCAAGTTGATTTATTCAGGAAACACAACTACGCCCTATTTTGACAGCACACAGCAGTAATCGAATTAAGTATCGCTGAGATTACAGAATATCTAATGCTGGGGTTTGCGGTTTTTCAGTAAACGTACAGTAACTAGAACGCGTACCAAGAACTGCACCAAAACAACAACACAAACAAAGGAGGGCAATTAAAGTGTAGCAAGCTCAATGAATCCTAGGGTTATGGACCACATAGAGGGGATTAGAAAAACTGCCAGAACCAGTAGAAGTGACAGCAGTCCATAGAGCACACAACACTGTAGTAAGAGGAAAGCTAGCCACTGGCAGTTGTATTATTGTGGGACAAACCAAATTAGCTAGCCATGCGAAGCCAAATTCCGTCAGCTAAACACGGGTGCGGTAAGATCTAGAAACGCATGCAGCAGCATCGGCAGTTAAAACACAAACCAAAGAGATGTACACGTTGGTAATAAGACACCACCAGTGACGTAGGTCTCCGACATGTTTGTATATTTAG
This sequence comes from Mesocestoides corti, assembly GCA_900604375.1. NCBI lineage: Eukaryota > Metazoa > Platyhelminthes > Cestoda > Cyclophyllidea > Mesocestoididae > Mesocestoides > Mesocestoides corti. Next base: position 101,742 of record UXSR01005216.1, read on the forward strand.
AAAGCAGTTGAGGTTAGAAATCAATAAAAAAATTATCAGGATACTGAAACAGGTAAATTAGAGTATCCAAGAAAACTTTTGTGGCAGCCTTGCTTAACATGCAGTGAGAGAGCATAAAGCTTGGCGTCTTTAAAAAACAATCGACAGCTGTGATCATCTTAAACCCGACATTTTCTTAGAAGCCTCAAACGAGCAAACTAAAAACGTTTAAATACATTAACTTGGACTAAAACACCGTTTAATTAAAAGTGCGAACTGGAGTGTAGATCTTGCGTCGCTTTAAGTGAAAAAACGCCATCGAAATGGCATGAACTTCCTTTGGAAAAGGCAACCGTCTGGGGCTGTTAAATAATGCTATCAGCCTTATTTGTTTAGCAATCTTACATTTGAACATACGATTTCACCCGCTAGATGCGCGTGTATATACGGCTAAAATTCGTTCAGCAAATAAGCTGTGAACACAAGACAAGAATTCGCGCACTAGCAACAAACAATCGAATCCAGCATGCAAACCTACAGGTACGGATTCGTTGTTTAATAAACAATTCGGGTGCAAAATAAAACCACCGAAGGCAGAGGGTGTCAGCACGAACGCCACAAGTCAAATTAATTTAAACCTAGTTCCGATTTGCACACGTTCTAGTTGCTTGTGTCTGTGACGCAAAACAGTCACATTTATGTTTGTGTTAACTTCTACCCGTCTACATTCGTTGAGGTCTGGTGCCAATAGCGGCGTTTGACAAACAAGACTAGTTCGTTTCTAAATCGACGTGACTAAGTCCTCGGTCATCTACATTGCTGTCGTAAATAAGCTTCCTCATTTGACTGAATGAATTTAGTCAACATATATCAAACTTTCACATTAATATTTAACTTAATATGCAGCGTCTAGTTTAATGTGCAAAATCGGTACATGTAGGCTATCCAAGGTCAAGGAATTGGAATGCCTCGGTTTGAAAAGGTGACCCCTATGACAAATGACAGCTTGGTCATAATAGTTCAGTGGTCTTCTTGAGATCCGCATCTAGCGCAGTGAAAAATGTCTACATTACCTCACCACAGTTTGTCTGAGCTCCAGTTTTAAATCCGAACTATGCTTACGGTAACTTAATCATCCGGATTTCTTGTGGATAGGGTCATTGAAAAGTGACAATGCGTCACTGGAAAGGTCCTATAACTTGCAGTGTGTTTAGGTGAATCAAAGAATAGGAAACAACTAGTATGCTTGACCGTTATGCGATCAAAATACCGACCAATAAATGTGAATTTTGGTGACAGTTCTCATTAAATTTACAAAAACATAGAATCATACTTAATTAATCGGGTGAGCACGACAAACCCCAACTGGGTGGCACGTAGGTTGTCGACAACGACGAAGACAATAATTGAAGCAAGGAAGTGTATTGACAGCGACGCAAATACGAGAAACAACAAGTTACACGCACATATAGGAGCCGCTGACAACAGGCAAATACAGGCGTTATGTAGAAATGTACGGATTATGCTGCAGCTGCTGCGACTAGACTTTGAGGCTATGAGTGTATGAAAAAGGTGACGCAGCAACCTTTTTGAGGATGTGGGCGTGTTGAGAAATGAACTTACCCAGTGTACGTCCCGAGTTCAGGATGGCATTAGCAGTAGGGCCTATTTAATAGGAGGGGAGGAGCAGGGAGTTATTGAAGAGCCTGTCTACCCTATCGACTTCTGGGTCAAGTATTAGTGAAGTAGTTGGAGATTTATGAAATGTGGACCAGGCTCACACTTATTACTTATTAAGCCCACTTGATGCTTAAATATTGCAGATTCTCTGTTGAGAAAAGTTTCTAAAACTCATCAGATAATTGTCGAATAAGGCGTGATGACGAATCGAATTACAGGCAAACAGGTTTCAACAGGACCGTATAAAAGTTTTACCTATTGACGGTAAAAAACGTAACAAGACTGTCACAATTAATCGCCGTAGTGTCGTTGTATATATTTACGACTCGATGGTAAAGACCAGACCGCAAAATATTGCGACGGGCGACAAAAATCGCCCTGTGATGGAAAGGAATAAGCAAATAGGGGAAGAGGATTATAAGTCTGATCAACCTACTTGTTTCCAAGTACAGTTACGAAGAGAAGTTGGAGATTTAATAACTACAGGTAAGTATCAAATTAATTTTGTTTGGTTCACTGGACCAAAACTAATATGTACCTTTATCTTTCCATTTTCGTTCCATTAGAACGTATTCATAAATGGATACTACATGAGGATAATATAATAGTTTAACAGCACCAAGATTATTCCGTCGGAATGTTGTGACAGAAATGTAGAGTTGTGAGAATTAACGATGGCGATGTCGTCCCAATGCCACTTACGACATTGACGATGACTACTCCGCTAGGTACTGATGGTGACATGCTAAACTAATGAGATTAAAGTCGTAAGCTCGACAACTGAAGAGACATTTGAAATACGTATTAAAGTAATGTCATTTTGTAAAAAAATAATTCATTGCATAATAAACATGTACCCAAGAATAGGCTTGATGCATGGGTAATGTGAAAAGTTCGGCAAATGGGAAAGAAACTCACGTCAACAGGATTGTACACACTTGTTGGAACTGTGGCCGTAGACGTTGGCAATTGATAGAACCCAGCAACAAGAGATGCCAGGCTTGTGGGATCAGGTACGGCGGAGTAAATCGAAGTAGCCGGCGCCATGGCGGGGTAAAAGCCACTCGTGGGTGTGGCTCCTCGCATCGCCGCGTACATGGCAATGGCCGCAGCAGGGTTCGCCTGTGCCGCCGGATTCAACATGAGGGGAGACTGAGCAGTGGCACCAGGCCAATACAGGCCCGCCAGAGACGTCTGTGGTTGCATTCAGAAACAAAAACTAGATTGCGGTTTGTGTGCACGCTTGTTTATATGCGACAGCACTCAGGCTCGCGTGGAGACTAATTGGTGGAAGGCATGCAGCGCGGTGTGCACGCGCTGCGCGCGCTTTACCTAGGTCGATATGTAGAGGCCTGTGCACACGGCCGATGGCACCCACGCCTTCCCTGTTCACGCGTGCACTCGCAAGCACCGCAAGAAAGGGGGCTAAGGTTTCAGGCCCCTTCTGTTGTTGATGTATTCGGGAGAGCCACTAGAATCCCATGACGTGTTGGGTGCAAGAAAGGAATATGCGATGTTTGTTGCCACAACACAGGAAAGCCAATCCCGCTCCAGCCAGTTTGCAAACGCAGTGTGGAGGCAATGCAGTTTACATCAACGAACATCGAAATGTCTCGTCAAGTAAGGCGCCGTAGAATATCCCTTATCTCTTTTAAAACCTTTATCAAATGTAAAACTCCTCGATAAAAGCATGCAACCTTGGACAAGCTTACGAACCCAACGCGACATGAAGCAATAATTTTCAGATTCCAGTGGCTTTGATTTGGTTTTAGATATTTCATTGAATTATGTAAAACAGTATACAAACCTGCCCCCATCGTCCAAACAGATATCTTTGTACACAGAATCATTGTTTAGGGATAAAATTCTTAAAAAGTCCACTCTGAAGTGGGCAGTTGCATATACAAATGAGGATAGTGACCGATCCTCCCTGATAATGGTAGGACCCATAGGGTTATGTGTAACTGTTTACTGAACACAAAAAACAAGTGGACGGCACCAGTTTATATTAATTGCGGCCAATACGGTTTTTTAACAAATTTAAATGTGAAAAATTGACTTTCTTCCAATAAAGAACAATGGAGGTTAATTTTTCAAACAAACCCGAGTATATCGAGGCTTTTACCGTGCAGGATCCATCTTGAGATAAAAGCAGGTAAACCTTGTGGACATTACTAGAATAACATTACTCAATGCTCGAAATAAAGAGAAAATGTGATAGGCACGTTTTGAGGAAGGGGACTAAACATAGTCACTGGAAATTCTTCGGAAAAAATTATCATCCCATGTTTACCTGAATCCAAAGTGTACAAGTTTATCAGGAGGCAGATTAAAATGCAACTTGGATAATAAAAAGGGAGCACTCACTGTCGCTGAATGTGAACCATGAGACGCAGAATTTTTTTTCGTAATATCGCCACGCTTCAGAACCGCTTCTGTTTGGTGCTTCGGCGGATGAAAGTACTTGCAATTAGTGTGACGACACTCGTTTCGCTAAAAGATGAATACCGACAGTATTGACTTACGCTGAAACCATCCGACGCGTTAATCCCCCCGACGAACTCAGACGCGATATGAACACCAGAAAACGACACCAAGAAAAGTACTGAATTCGACATCTTTTGTTAATTATCATTAGACCACGTTGAGTTTTGAAAAAAGCAAATCCATCCGATGAACTTATAGGATGTCACTCAATTGTCACAAAAACAATGTTTCGGGGTCAACATGTAAAGTCATGTTAGTTGCAACGCTAAACCGAATTAAGGCAAACAGAACTCTGTCTGTTCATAGTCACAATTAAACACATCATGATAACATGCAATTGGCAAAAGCAGTAATGAGGAATCGAAGCTGAGGCGTGTGAAATATGCCCTCACACGTTGCAAAAAAAGTGAAAAAAGCGAACTCGATTGGTGTGTGCACCTTTCGGTTTCTGTCTACTTCTGCTGCATTAAGATAATTTAGTTACGATCAACTGATCATGCTAAGTCGACCCCAGCACAACAATGCAACCTCCAAGCTATTTAAATTGCTGTCATTAAATGGTTGCAAAGCTTGCTTATGTGAAACTACGGAATTATTCTTCCAAATAACTACGAATATTTCTTAGATACATTAATTTGATGGAATTAACACCACGAACAAAGCCTTGGTCACCTCGTTTTAAAAAAAATCCTATTTTACATTACGATTATGAATACTGGAATAACACGCAAAGAAAAGGAAATTCATAGCGTCCTCTAATTGTGCTTATTTTTACGACGAATAAAGGTATGGTTTAGTGATTGGCTGCTTGTCGATCTGCCTCCAAACACAGAGGAACAGTGGATTGGGCAGTTAAACCATTTCTCAGACCATTGGCGGACGACGTACAGGAAAAAATGAACACAAGCTGGTATTTTTGACGGCGAGAAATGCATCAGGCAGAGTAGCTTCTGTGAATGAGACAGGGTCCGCCGAGAGGTTCAAACAAAAATGAGCAGTGGAACATCCTGAAGATCCCAACGCCAATGGTTTCCGTGACACAACCTACTTTTAATTTGAACAAGGAGTTTTGGCAATACATATTGCCGCAACAAGTTAATGCAAGTGGGGTCCACATTCGTTACGTACTGGAAGTTGTTTCATCTAAAACAGATTAACCATTCCAAATGGAACCGAACAATGACAACACAAGCTACTTCAATTTAATTAGTAGCCAATATGAATCGATTCCAAATTGGGGCGACTCAATTGGGTCGTCCTTCCAAATACGCCCGAACTGCAGTATTATTTACGCCCCGCGATACTACGTTGTGTTGCGGCTAACATGGAAGTGCTTAATGGCTTCATAAGTTTAAAATAAATCCCACGCCACAGCTGGTTTACTTGCTTTGACATTCAGAGATAAACAAGTCAAAAGATAACCAAAATTAAGTGATCGAGTACCTAAAACCGTAATCGCATAAGTCGCTCGAAATAAGAATTCGTAAGCATACGGCACATTGGGCCCCAAAGAAGCAAAATCAAAAATGCGGCTCTATTGAAATGCACAAAATACACAACCTTTAAAATGAGGTTGTTTTACGTAAAATAACCTGCATGACAAAAGAGGGGGACTGCATCGCGTAACCCCATCCTTTCCCCATGAATGGACAAACGGAGAGCATGCAACACATGAAAAACACCCGCTATGCCGGCACGAAGGAATCAGACCCGGAATCAATTGGATAAACTAAGCTGAAGTTCCTTGGAACCCATTCAATCAATAACTGGTCGAAGGTTGGGTGAGCGGAGCTCAGCCGAAGACACACACGACGCAACGGCGTTTTGGCGCGCCGCAAGTTGCTTGCTTCCGCGCATTTGCCTGTCACAGCATTTGTAATTCAATTAGCCGCATAAGGGATGCCGCTGGTAGCGAGCCAAACTGTAAATAAACCATTTTACTGCAGCGGTAAGATGCCTTCGAAATCAAGCAAATTTTGACGACGATTGCGAACAGAACGCTTACAAAACGGTGTTTCAGCAGACACAATTCCATTGGCCTTTAGCCGAATTCTAACGAAATTAGTCCGGACTTATTCCGCCAAAGCATTGAAACTGGTGAAATTCATTTCAGGCTTTTCTTCACCCAAAAGCGCTTTAAAAAAATATTTTTTTTACTTACTATGTAGTGCAAAACAACGAAATTTAAGGTTTTATTAATAAAGTTATCAGGACGGTCTGAAAACGTCAAAGGGCAAACTAGACGGTGCGTTTTTTTTTTTAAATTAAATAGAACATTTGTCTTAAAAATAGTTATCACGTCCAAACATCCGACTCAAGTTTGAAGTCACCTTACCTTTATGTAATCGAAGCACACCGTCACATGTTCATTTTCAATCCTAACATTAGGTTGAGGATGAGCAAGAGGGCAGCTCTCAGAGGTGAAGGGACACTTCTCTTTCTCTGGAATGTTTCCTCCCATCATCACTTCCTTGAGGAAGGCTGAACAGACACGCATTTTCAACCACGTCGAGTCTCTCACAGGAACATTGCTTGCCGCCACGGCAGTTGCCAGGGCTGCCAGTGATACGGCTGAATTCGGAATGGCAGAAGCTGCTGTGACAGGAACTGGAGGAAGTGTGCAAGTTGCCTGTTGATACGTTGTTGTATTGGGAGATAGCTGAGAGGACTTAAGTGGTATTTCAAGACCCGGATAGGCTTTCGGAGGGGGTTGCGCGCCCAAAGGCACAACAGCGGATTGTGTTTGCATGGAAGGTAGAGACGGAGGTGGAGGTGGAGGAGGCAGTGGAGCGTACAAAGGTTGCGATTGAGTAGATGGAAGATACCCACCTAAGGGACCCATAGCAACATTGGGCCCTCGGTTACCGTGAAACCTAAAAAGGAATAATTTTTCGGGGGTTACCAATCCTTATTACGGGAGTACAGAAACAATCACGCAGTGCAAGGCAATGAAGTGAGAAAATCCAACATTCCACAGGAAAAATTCATGTGGCTGGCCGTTCGCCAACGAGATGACGGCCACATGACACCGAAGACTAGCGAACAAGCACACAAAGAAGGAGGTTCGAAAGGTACCGTGGAATGACAACCGCCCAAAAGGAAAGGTCAGCTAACTGACGCACAAGCCGAACATAGGTATGGATAAGCGAATCCAATGTCGTTCGTAGATTAGGCATAATGGCAGCCATGTTAATGATGATGTGGCCGTTGGTTGTCGTACCCGATGGAAAAGACAAAAATGCCACCAAACAAATCTTGTCGGGTGGACTCATTTTGCACGCTAGGAGAGCTTGACAGAAGGGAAAAACGAGTTTAAACTGCATGTTTGCCTTTACGTGTCCCGTGTCTGTAGAAAACGAAACAAATGAAAATTTTCCTTTGTTCAGAAATTTGTGAAGCGGATGGGGAGGGACATGGGAACATCACCAATAATAAATGCACAACAAATGTAGTGACTGTAGAACGACTATCCCTGTCTGAGATAGCGGAGGCAAGCTTGTTTTAACGATAACCTTTTCGTGATTAAGTAGAGGTAGACCACAATGACTAATTGTTTTGCTGTAAACATTAGTCAAAACACAGATGAAATGACGAGGTCACCCCACATTACTGTCAGATTTTGGCGTGGAGCTACAAGCTAGAACCCGAATTGCGGGGTTTAGCGTGAACCACATTTAATGAGGTACTAACAGCTTTGTAATAATTTTTTTGACTGGTTTCTTTCGTGACATTGAATTTAGCAGCACGTTTTACGGACAAGCACAAGTGTGGCTGTTGCCAGTGGATTCACCTGTCTGAAAGGGCTACCTTAACTGTTAATCCAATAATTCAGGAAGGGATGAATCTGAATGTGTCCATCACGAACTGTGTTAGACCGTTTTGCATAAATTCGCAGATCTCTGATTAAAATGAAGTGTTATATCAAGATTGGCAGATAGGGTTTCGATACTAGAATTACGTTCTGGAATTCTGCTGTTCAGAGTGTAAGAAGTAGGTTGTATTGTGACAATTTAGTCGGATCAACATATTGCATAAGACGAGCTGGATTTTAACTAAACCAATCCACTGAAACAGCATCATGGCTGTGATTAATTACGAACATTAACATGGCTTCAGACCCCTTGATTTCGGCTGCACGAAGTGAATCGAAACGGACGAGACCCTGCCATTCAAGTTGATAGCTGTGGCCTTGTAGAAAAGCGTCCACAAACTCCCTAAATCCAGTGTTACATAATTGCACCACGAAGTTTATACTCGGTGAAATGTGTAAAGTTAAATGGCAATGGCGACATATAACAAATAATTCAAAGACCGGCCCAGAAAACAAGACAGGAGTAATGAATTTGATGACAAGACTCACCAGTAGAATACGTTTTGAATAAAAAGGCATGGGAGTCGGTGAAGTTAACCAATTAAACCCAATTGCGCCGTGACTAATCACTATCACCAGATTTGCTAGTCAATAAATGTATACAACGGCACTTGACCCTAGCAAAAGTCGCGCCTACATTAGTCTGCACGCATTATTCAGCGCCATAAATAAACAAAACAGATGGGCACAGGTTCCTGCTACAGAAGTTAATAAAGCATTACAGATCTGACAACCCAAGTTTAGTTCATGAATGTACGCGGATTATTAGCCGGAGGCCTATGTGACTTCAGACCAGAGGACATTGAACGTCTATGCAGGAGTATCGAAGTGCGTTTCTCGCCGCATGTGCAAGCGCGCAATTTATCGATCGCGTTGAGTCGTGTTACCCAATATCGACCATTTCGTCAAGTGGCGTGAATGCAAGGTCCAACTGATTGGCTTTTATGACCAAGTAAATAAAATTACAACTTATTGCCATGTCATGAAGTCGTGATTTTCCATAATCGTTAATCTAGTGATCAAACTGATCAAAAAAGCCATAGACAGTGAAAGATCCCGATTAAGCCTAAAATGGTTAACCATGTGAATCAAAGCCGATTTTGGATTCATGACCGCATGTACCAAAGCTTTAGTAACAGATTATGCCGATTAACTAGTTTGCTGCGATACCAAATCCAAGTAAATCGCTTGATCCGGAATGTTGCAGCACCTGCCCAGGCAGTTCACATTAGCAGTCTTCGATTAAAACCTAATCAAAACAATAGTCTTCCTCCATAGGCGTCCTCCAGCAGCTGCGCGTGCTGAACTTCAGAAGGTAAGCCCCAAAATCGCAAATCCTAAGCGTAATTGTCATGCTATGTATAAACCAAACGAGTTAAATTGGCAAGCGTAAACTGAGCGACACGTCATCAAGACTAAAAAAATTGAATAATAAATAGATGCAAACAAAACAGCGAAACGTCACACACTTATCACAGAACAACAGCCGTTTATGATTCAACAAGTGGACAATCAACAGCTATTTGGCAACGAGAACAAATACTTGAGTTTGAATACGCCGATATTTAATCATAGCAATATAAGAACCAGGTAGTAGTAACACTTGGCTACATGGAGCTACCACAAATCGTATTAGATCTTGGACGGGCCCACATATACCACCTTAACAGCTACCTTGGATTACCAGTAATTTAAGAAGGTAATTAACGGCGAATGACCGAGAGACATTTTACTAATAGAAACAAGGCCACTCGTATCGTTTCTTGATATTTAAACGAGGCTAAACAAAAACTATGCTTTTTTTCGGGAAGGCAATTAACTCGCTTAGTGTCCTGTGTTACAAAAACGAGAGTCCTAACGAATAAAAAAGCGACCAAAGCAACAAAAATAAACTCACATCTGACTGAGGTTTTACCGACGCTAGACACCAACGGCAGTCCAGAAACTGATTTCCATGCGCCGTTTGAACAATCGTGTGACGCGAGAGGCTCAAGGTCACGAAGTGATGGCTTGCAGCGCGAACAAATGGAGGCCCGGGCGCGGGCACTCGTACACAACCGAGAGGACCCGTTTTCGGCCTGTCTAGCCCACGCTCCTGATGCCAAGCTTAAGCGAATGCGTGCGTACGCGCCAACGAGCGAGCCGTGGACGCCTCCTAATTGGTTGATTGTGTTTTAGCATGTTCCTGAATGAACGGTCTTGGCTAACAGTTGATCAGATATGACCTCACGCGCCGTTTCAGGCGCGCGTTCATGTGCCTGTGAGTTCACGGCACAACTTTGACGTGCGACTGAGCTGCGTGGTTTGCGGCGTTCTAGGTGATGTCTGGCTTCATGATTTCGCTGTGTACTCTGTGGTGTCTTGAAGAAAGTCGTGGTTTTTGTTACCCGTTTGCAGAAGCCTGTTTTTGGTTTTGGAAACTTTTCAATCGCTTTTCGGATAAGCAGTGCTCACTGGTATTTGTCGGCAGCTGCATTTCTCCTTTTGTGGGAGTTTGGCGTGTAATTAAAGCAGCATGAAATTGACTTTATTATATTCAGTCACAAAGTATAATAAATAAAAATTAATCAATACCTCTAGTCCCCAAGTCTGTCACTCGCCTGAGTGTGTGAAACCCACAAGTTTATTTCTGGGTTATTGATTTAAAATGGCAAAGTAAATAAGGGGTCTGAGAATTCCACCCAGATGTTTGGGGGGCCTAATAAAACGGCTGAATTAGTGCTCCACGTCAATTCAGTCTGCCTGATAATGAATTTCGGTTATTTGTGCAGGTCCAGCGAGGCGTTAAACTTCAACATTGAGTTTCTCGGGTCGTTTGTTGGTGTCATCTCACGGAATTTGAGAAAATGGCCATGTGACTATTCTGCCGCCGTTTCACTTTTTTTATTCAACTAACTTGTATTAAACCCTAGAGGTGTCTGCAATGGTTACTGTCTAAATCAGAACCTTGTATTATTTTGTACAAAGCACGGCGTTGCCTTATTGTGTTACGTCTGTTGCAGCGATGCTGATCTTGCAGAATGCAATTCAAGGTTTATTCAATTGCTCATATCTCTTCGCTACTACATAAATTTGGGGCAACTAACTAGTGTCGCCAGGGGATGCCAATTAGTGACAGAAGTGTTAGCAGTGAATCGTACAGTGGTCTGTCATAAACGAGGCACTGGTCCGTCGCCCCTGTGACCATGTGCACAACCAAAATCGACCAGTGCTGCACATAGGGCCATACGATTAAATCCACACTAAAACCGCCCTTAAAATGGGGCGACGGACACATTATACTTCCAGTATGATCAGCAGACGACACCACTAAGCAGGCCGGTTCGGGATTGTTCCTGTTGTTGGTGTTACTGTACGCTGTTCTTGTAGTTAATATGCTGGTTCGGTGGCAGGAAATTCACCACCTTAATAGAAACGCCCCCGCGGAGGGCAGGTTAATGAATTTACTTTTAATAAGCTGGATCATGCAGGAGTACTTTATTTTTCAGACCATAAGTATGGCTCCTCAAGCCTCTAGAATGCTTTTATGCCCCAAAATTCCCCTTTGCGTGCATAATTTAACTTGTGCGTGAGCTTTTTGGACGGTCCAGAAAGCGAAATCGCCTTGATGCTTTTGACAATCCTCATCAACGTGGTTAGCAAACGAATGTTAATAAAATAAGCCGATTGGAGCCGTAAGGTCTGTTTTTCAGCCATTGTATTCTTAACTTGGGATTTTCCGTTAATTATAAAGGAGAATCCCATACTTTGATTTTAAAAGCCATTACTAGTATACACTGCTGCAACTTAAACCAGTATTTTCAATGAATTTGCGTGGAATTCTGCTTGCGCTAATTTGGTCATTTGTTAACAGGGCGGGTGCGGCTGGTCAGGCTTTCAAGGGGGCCGGCGCACAAACACTCCACGGCGCAGCTTGACCTGAACGTGTAGGCTCCGTGGTGGTCATGTGACTAATTTAATGGGCCGCTAAAAATAGCCCAGGAGCCAAGTTGAGCACAGCCTGAATTGCCATTGCAGTGACAGGTTCAAACACATCCAACTTTCTCCAGTTTTGAGTCGGCCCTGCCTTTCGGCATTTTGAGCCATTATTAGGCTGGACGACAGCTCACTAATTCACGGATTAGGTTGCATGGACACTCAGTGCCACCTTTACCCTAGCGGTCACAGATCCACCAACTACATACCAATTCACAAAAGTTGCTAGAGGAAGTCGCCGTTTGTCTGAAGATTTAGGTACAGTTGTGGTCAATCCTCAGCTCTACCGTTTTTAAATAGCTAAGTACAAAAAAAGAAGTTTCTTTGGCAAAAAATTGAAATCCGTTGTTGGGTTCTGCTAGAAGAATTATATTTTGGTTCGTCCTTAAGATTAAGAAATTTAAGTGATTCAGGTTTCCGATACCTTTTTAGCTTATGAAAAATACAGGCATCAAAAGGATTGCTGTTTTCAAAACTAATTGTGTTAAAAGAGCATGTTGGTGAGTAAATGTCAGCAAAGAGAACTGGCTGGCGCACAAAACGCGCGTCATTCTTCTTGGTAGGACATTTGACCAGCAGGTTCCAGAAATTCTCCTAGCTTTTGAAATATCTGAGAACGCGAGTAAATTTGGTAGTCAATTTGCCTTTGAGTTGAGCAGATAGATACGTAACCAAGCCGTAAGGATGCCATGGGTTAGTTTCCGGTGCTTTGAGTACTATTGCAAAAGTGCCGTTTTGAACACGCAGTCAAATGGAAATGTGGGATTTCCACGTAAAATGCTTCAGGTCGCGTTCTTTGTTATACCCTTTCCATTCTTCACCTTGAGTATTTGTCAAAAAAACTCACTCACAGAAATTTTACACTCTTGCTGAAGTGCCAAAATATGGTCTCCTTTTGTTCTCGTCTTGCAGTTGATTCTTCTGTTAGAAAAATTTGGTTACCACCAAAAATCTTCAGCGCTTCAGTTGCAGGCATGAAAAAAAACAACAAATTAAGCACAATTTAGTGCTAGCGTCGTACCTGATATTAGAGAACGAACCGCTCCAGATTTCTTATCCACATTGTGAATTAAAGTAAGCTACTTGGTTTATTGATTTACAAACTAGTTCTTCCGATTTGGTTTACATTAAAATATGCACCTGGGTAATCGATTTTTTAGAAAGCAATGGAATAGTTAATTTATTATACTTATAGTTCATATCAGCATAAGAAACATCGTCGTTACTCTTTGAAGCTATTGACATGTCAGGGAGGTCATAGATTCACACTGTCCAAGAGTTATCAACTACCCTTTATTGAGAGTTGTGTAAGCAGACAAAATTTACCTGAATAAGAACTACTGTGATCTGGGATTTCTACTAAAATAATAAGATATACAACTAGGCCACTAATCCATTTTCTGGGGCATAAATTTACCAGTTCCGTTAAGAAACTACAAGTTAATCCCACGTCGCTTTAGTAACCGAATCACTGATACGAGTGTTTTTGAAATTTGATTAAGCAGAAATACTTTCTCGCGTGTGTATGCATACGTTATCCTGGTCCCAGATGATGCTATAACAGTGTGAGAAAAGCCTGAGACCTTGTTCCAGCTTCTACGAGATCAATGTGGAAGATGTGATCTGAAGTTCATCACTGCATAGAGCGCGATGTATGGCGGATTTTAATGCACATAACTGATGCTACCTTGCAGTACAATACCTGTAGCACAAACATTCCTATATTTCAAATATTTAGTTACATGAACGAAATGCCATCATCTCACGTACGCACTTTTTACATCGATGTAATTGAATAGTCTCGATGTTAAAGGTAATTTGAAGTTACACTGGTGAGTAATTTTTGGCGTGCATAAAATACGAATCCCAGCGGTTAGATTTCTCCATTGAAGACAGCTGATTCCCCTCTAGGAGAAAAGTGAAATCGGAAAACATAGATTTAGGGTAGCCAGTAAGAAAATAAGAAGTGAAAAATAAAGTACCCCCCACGGTTTTAGGCACAGCCCTCATGCATGCAAGAACCTGGGATTTGGTTAAAAACGTTCAATCGTCTTTGTTCAATTAAAAATCTCCATGATACTTTCAACCAGACCCCTCCTATAGACACAATCGCCTTTTTAATATCACAGATTAAGGAAACCATTTTACTGCATGATGACCTATAAAAGTTCGATAATTTTCGGGCACAAACTAAAATCCTCTTGGAAAATCGCTCTCTATTGTGGAACTTCTTGGTATTACAGCCGCGAAAACAGATAAATGTGGTATTTTCTTAAATAATCATATCTATTTTAAAAGTTGATTTTGTAACCTTGAACGCGATCCAGTAATATAAAGGAATATTCAGGAATTTTACATGCTCCACGTTACTGATGTCAACAAATCCCAGCCAAGGCTGTAACTATTCGAAAACAATGCATAAATTTCCTTGTACAAAAGTTATTCATCACTAAAGATACTTTTTGGAATTACATTAGATAATGTACCAGAACAGATACTTGATTCTACTTTTACAATAGGCAGCAGCAAAAAAATTGATCTGTTCCATGTATGACGCTTTAATAATGAATGTAACAAGATGGCATCAAATTTACTTAAAAAACATTTTAAAAGCAAGAATACTGTACAGGAACGTTATATGGGGCTTCAAAACACTGCTAACGCGAATTCCTCCTTCCGAATTACTAAATTCCTCCTAGGGGAATCCCGATTCGTGTTTTTTGCCTTTCCGAGTACCAATTTGGGCATATCCTATTTCAAACATTTTTATCTCCGTGACTAATTTTTGTATGCAATTAAAAAGGCGAAAACAGCGGAAAATTAGCAAGCATTCCATCTCTTAGGCCTAATATTAACAATCGAATTCACGCAAGGTAAATCAAACATTATGAATGCATTTCCGGCAACTCAACGTGAAGGGTGTTAAACGAAAATCGGCGAAAACGGGTTCGGTCATTAGAAATGACCTTCTACCACACTTCAGATCACACGAAAGCTCAAATCCCGACTTGAACTTTTGGCCCCACAAGCAATCGCAAAAAGACAGAGGCAGCAGAAAGCCGTTTATCCTGTAAATTTCATCGAAAGCGTTTACCGTCTTAAGGTATGAATTCTCATACACAGGAAGCTCAATTTAAGGTTAGAATGAGTGAATAGATTTAGTAAACCATTCCAGTGTCAAACCATGAGAAAATCCCGTATTTACTTATTTGAGCAAATTCATCTAAGGAATTTTACAAGACACTTTTATTAAATGAAATGCCACCATCAGAAATGTGTTGAGCACCAAAAAGACATAAGCTTGTCACAAAACTTTTGTAGTTTTTAAAAACATCAACATTTGACAGATTTTAGAGACAGCACATTCACTCACTGCAAAGTTGACAACTCAATCGTCATTTGAAATCTGCCGAAAGCAGCCCCACTAAGGCTTTGAGCTATCTGCGAAAACTCTTAGTTATCCATAGACGTGGATTATGGGTCCCATATGGATTAAAAGGGTAGAAATAAAATGCACTGCACTTCTACTTGTGGTTGGCTGTTCAGACTCAAATAAATTTTCATCCAAAAAAGACGTGGCGGCAAGAGGGGAATTCCTGTAGACATGGATGAGTAACGTATTGTGTCAGTTGCTGTCACCCAGTCGAAGTGTCGAATCCTCAAATCCGTGATCATGAGAAACCCAAGCAAATGAGGCCGCTGAAACAAAGAGATTATAGCTTATATGCTTAATCTGAGCCTCAGTAGAAGTTTGTTGTGATGGCTGGCAAAGCCATTATTCAATGTGAAATCTACACTCCAATTATCACCATATTATGAGGTCGTAGAACACTGCATTTGAAGTGTAATGTCTCAGAGCCAAATTAGTCTATTTCTCAGGCAAAATTTCGCGTGAGTTCCCCAAATTTAAGTAGGCATCCGACAAAAAGGTCGTTAGTCAAATTAGCACAGACATTAGTGAAAATATTTCAGGATTCACAAATATGTAATTTTTTGCATCCCTAGCAAGAACTGTAGTGTTTTGGGCAATCAAATTCATGACCTTGTTTAATGTTTAGATTTAAAAAAAAAACAATATATAGGATACTGAACGAAGCTCACACTACATCTGCTGAAGTCCGTAAAATCATTTAAGAACAAATAAATCAATATTTCTATAATGGTTAAAACATTTTAAACTGGAAGCGAACAGTGCTACCGGTTCGTGTGAAACCGATTAACGAACAATTCAACGGGACAACGACAACACATAAATGCAGTCATTTAAATGGAGCATAACTGATGTAAAAATATTTCAAATAACATCCGAAACCATCATTTACAGAATTGACAATGTCGAAGTAACCTCCTACATACATTGCATGTGTATTTTGCACACATGAATACTACCAGCAATATCACTCACCAAGTGTGTCAACCACTGGGACCATCAGGTTCATTTTCCAAACAAAATCATTCGCCGATAAGGCATTAATTTCTTCTTTGACATCATGGGTTGCATTTCAAACACTTTTCCCTAACTATTATTATTATTATTATTTTTCTTTTGGTTTCGGTCATACCGAGTGCAGCCACGTAGACCCTTAGTAGAAACTGGAATTAGGCATTTTCCGGCACAATATGATCATCACAATATCCCCCGTACTTCATCAGCTTTGTGTCAGAATCTTCCCTTTTAGAGTCATCCCTCATTTTAAGACCGCACTGAAAAACAAATTCAACTTACCACGGATCGCCTTTTCTAGCTGAGTGCACAGAAATTTACCAATGCAATGTCAAATTTTACTTGCTACAGAGCATAGATAAATACCTTTCATCTGACGGCATAGTTTTTTCACAAAATGTAAATATAGAAGACAACATTTACCACTTAAGCGAAAAAGACAGGTACAATTTTCCAACCACTGCTATGTGCTGGCTGGACAGTTTCACAAGATGTAAGGAATTATTTCGTTGTAGCATCCTGTTCAAGTTTAAAAATTGAAATTAACCACGGCACAATTAGTTTAGCTGCCAGAATAATTTTTTCAAGTGCAGTCAATGAACTTACGCACTTATAGGTTTGACGCAAGCTTCGGATCGGGCTTAACTAAAGTGCAATGGTTGATAGTTGACGGCCTCCGGGATACCCCTTAAACCAGTTAGAAAGTAGCTCCTAAAGTGATGATGCTAAAGCCTAGCATTTCGAGGCCTCTACATTGGTGCCAGGTGTTCACTAGCCCACAGTGCCTGGCTAATTTTAATGATCTAGTTTAAAATGAATTATGCATTGGGTTTGCATAATAATTACTGTGGTAAACGTCAGTGTTTTGAATTGACACTACATAAATCTGTTGATATAAGTGAGAGTCAAGGAGCAAAACTGATTTGCCTGGTTCTTATAATCAACTGCCTTTCCAGACTTTCATACAACGAAACGAAATGAGATAGAGCGGGTACCCGTAATGGGACGGCAACTCCTAGGCAAGCGTGCCTATCTTATCGCTGCAAATCCTAGCCCCCACATTATCATTCTCACAAGCAAGAAGGGATAGACTGTCTGACGCCTTAGTGCGTGCATCTTGGTATCCGTCTTGTCTGCATGCAAAATGTTAATGCGTGACTGGAATGCCCTTATTTGGCTGGTGACGTGTCTCGCTAGTGTGTCTTCCTTTAAGGGAAGAAGGTCACATGAACAAATCTAAGGCATGCAGCATTCATGAATTTGTACAAAGGCCACAATTCGATATTGGGAATTTTGGTTAGATATTCCTACTTTAGCTGCAACAATCTCGGTAATAGATCAGATGTTATGACTTTATTAAACGTGGAACCTACTCTACTAAGTAGAGTTCTCCCATCAATCACATGTGACTTAGCGTGATTGTAAAAATACACATTTATTCAGTTACCTTCCAAATGGCTCTTATTTTTCCTGTTAGGTAAAATGCATCTTTGCTCAAACCGTATTGCGCTCTTCCGAAAGCTATGGGATACGGGGTGCTTGCTTACTTAGAACCTGATATAAGCGCAACGAAGACTAGGATTTGAGGCTGCTATTCACTAATTCATTTTAAAGAAGTCCTCTGACAGCGCCACTTTGTGAGTGTCTTTATGTACACGTTGATCTGTGGAGTCAAGGGTACAAGTTGTGTGGCATGCTGGTGGCTCAAGCTATTGTGTTCACGCCCCATACCATGCCCCCACTCGATGACAAATGCAGGCGTTTAGCATTTCGGTTGACGAGATTTACAAATTAATTTGACACACGACTGGTGGGTATTTCGAACGAATGACTGACATCGTCCTAACAGGCTGGTAAGTGCAGTTTAAATCAATGCAATTTTCTTTAAAGAACAAATATTCATTTTTGTGTAGGCAGACAGACACATACATTTATCACAAACTTGGCCAGAAGTGTAGGTTTGTGTCTAACTACCATGTAGTGCGCTAAAAAGTAATCATAAAAGTTGGTGCGAGTTGTACTAGGGTGAAGAATGAATGAATGTGCTTATTAACACAATTCTACCTTCTGCGAAATTGCATTCAATTCCTAACAACACAGTTTCTTGATCTAGAGTAACGTATTATACAAAAATTAAGGAACCAAATACGCGAGTTTGTTCATTACTTCAGCGTATGCCAAAGCGAAATTTAGTGCTTCAGCCTAGTAAGTCAGATGACAGCAGAATAGCCCAAGTAGTCAAGGTGGGTTTTCTAATTATTTGAAGTTCCAAAATGTTACATCAGTGATACGCGGACAAATGAAACCAGACCGCTGACCGCTCACCAGTCAAGAATTCTTGGATCGTCTAAGTGTATATGACAATCTTGTAGATCATGTCAAGCCTACTGTAATTTTTCACCCAGGTGATTCAAAGACGATGCAGCATTACCTCTGACGAGTTCTCACTGATCATGCCTCTGTGAGGTAGCAACGCAATTACAAGTATTGTAACGACGATCAAGTCTTGTGGTAGAAATTGGGCTTATGCCGAGTGTTTACACATTATTGGAATGAAGGAAAATTCACAAGGTTAAGGCCCGAGAGTTCCAGTGTGTATTATGTCAATGAATTTAGGACGTCATTCCAACAATTAGTAAGTGAAGTGCACCAACACCACTATACCCAAATGTACAAATCATTAGATGAAAGTTTGTGCCATCTGTGAGTGCCTCTACTTAGTCTGATTTTTCTCATTGCCACTATAAATTCAGAAAACGAAGTATTTTGTTCCTACACCATCATTAACTTACTCCACTGGTGAAACCTGCTTAATTCAGTCATCTTTTTTTCCAAAGTGAATCCATCAGAACCAAACACTATTTTAATGTTATTTTACGATGTCCTAACCACAGCTTTTGTTAACTTCTGGATCGACACGGTTTAATTAGACATCAGTAACACATACAGACTTTATGTTCTTTACTTCGCAGACATACAAATGATAGCGATTCCTCCAGGCATACAATTTATCGTAGTAACATGCGCGTATGTAAATCTGTCATACGCAAGAATTTGCATATTGAAAAAAAGTGTTTGATGAAGTGTAGGAGTGCATTAGTTGACTATTCGTGACCAGTAATTGCAACTATCCTCAGCTTCCATCCGAGGTAGTCTAGGAAAATATTATCAAAACAATAAAATTGTTTGGCTTTTGGCACCAATTTTAGATCAGACTGACAATAAACAACCAAACAGTGGATGAAGCTTAGGCGGCGTGTAGGCGACCAGTTCCACATAGAAGTTACCTTACTATTTAGTCAAAATCATCAACATATCAGTTGACAGAAATTGCTCACGATACCAAAATGTATGCAAAGGTGAGTAGTTGAGAAAATAAACACGTCTTAGTATTTGAGGCTTAACAATATAAACGTACATGTACTTTAATTTCATTGAAATTTATATCGGTAAGCCTGCGATAGACTGAGATGGATGTTCATCTGATGCCAGGTCACACCGTATTCAGGAGTAAAGCTTCATAAAATGTGAATATGGCTGTTTTGCCTTAATACACTCAAATAGTTTGTTTACATTCTAACTCCGGTTATGTGAATACAGTAAATTGAGGTCTTTGTAATTAGTCTAATGTACGTCATTTCGGAGTACACTGTGGAAGATTGTGTGGATACTATCCTATAGACGATTTTTGTGGAGTGGCATAATTGGTCCAAGTATTTAGGAGTACTGAAACATGATTGTTGTGTTCATCCCGTTCACTTGTGGCTTGGGTGTCACGGAGGATGGCGTCAGTGCCTCTGAGCAACCCACTAAGCGGCGTCCAAGGGCTTCCAGCCTGCCATCTGGTTCACGAGCGAAATTCGGCAAAGCTAACTGTTTTTCAACCCTCAATGTCTTGGTTTTGGTGCGGTGACAGCTCCCTGCAACAGGTCTATTGAGCAAAAAAACGCTTCTTATAATAAACCTTAATCAATTACATGACGAGGCTTTTCGGTAAAAGTTCTTATCTTAGGCACGCGTAGACATTAACAGGAAATCCGAATAAGCTGCTAAAATATGCTCCAGAATATTGCAAAGAAGCAAGCACTATACATATTTTCAAGGATTCTAAACAATTCATTATAACAGCGGGAATAGTTGTGGACTGTCGTCAGTCGATTCAGTTTTACAAAAAGGCAGACGATTCATTCCACCACCGGAATGCTCATCTACCAGATATAATTAAGGAGCATTAATATCGAGCAATAATGAATATGCGAAGTTTCACCTTTGCTTCAGCCGTGTGAATATTAAATAAGAATCTCTCTTTAATGTGGCCAAGTAAGTCTCTCAGGCATCGCTCAAATGTGTCGGCCTAGTCAATTCGAGCTGGCAGCCAGGCATTTATCTGACCAGTTAATTAAACACCCGGTCATAGAAACTGCCCTTTGCAATTCCACGTACAACTTTATTTAGAATATCCTTAAATGAAGGGGACAGTAAGGAAGCAAAAGAATACGTCGATTTTCAGCACATACTTTTGTAGCGTGACGTCAGTGCTCACGCGTGAGTAAGGCCTGTTTACTGATCTGAAAGTGTCTACAACTCATCCCTATTCTATTGGTTACTAACACTCGTTTGTCAGCCAATCACTAACCCACACACTAAGACACATGGCTGGCGTGACGCTAATGAGCGGTTGTGTCCGCTCTCGCTGTCTTGATTTCCTTTTCGGCCTTTTAGGTATTGTTAACTAGAGGGTTTTAAGGTAGTGCTTAGCTAACCACTACATTTGGTATCCCCGACGTGATGAAGCCATTGCACACTTTATGCTAGTTTCCACGTGCAAGTTGCTATCATTACTTCCCTAAAACGGTGATCTCAATTTTAGGCGAAAAAATGTGCAATTTACAGCTATATTCAAACTTATTTTGTCGCCTAAAAAATCATAGAAAGGATGTAAATGCAGAGCATTCATAGCCTTAAATAACAACACAAGAAAATGCCACATCAGTGAAGTAACCAGACGAGGAACCTCTTATAAGCGAACTTTCATTACCGGTTCATGGGATGAATACCTTGAGAGCAAAAGGAGTAACGATGAGTGGAAAGTACTAAAGTTTACCCGGGAATAAAAAATTTAAATCATATCGACCGATTAAAATCAGTCGACAGTTTTGGGCACTTAAAGTATGTGAAATTAAAATCTCTTTGCAACTAACAACAAAAGTGGACTATATACAACAAGACTATCTGGGCATTTCGAAGCAGTACGCGAAGGCCGTAATCCGGTTCTTTATCAGATTCGTTCAGGCCAAATTCAAATCCCTCACTTATCACCTCTAAGGGTAATCAAAAATCCAAACCGGTACCAATGGGTGGGTTAACCAAGACTGCACAGGAGTTTAATTGCATCGACCTATTTGATGGTAAGAAAGTTTAGTAGGTTTTTCCGCTGTGCTAATCTCGCTAATAAAATAGCTTAAGTGACCAGTCAATTTCAGCAGTTCAAGTTATATTGACGTTTGAGTTAAGTTTCGTTGCTTTTGATACAGTCGTACGCATACTAATCGTGACTGCATCTTTTCAACAAGTAAAATAAATGATTGAACTTATGTTGTTAATTTTCGAATACCCAGTCGATTGCCCAAACAAATGTTTCGTGCGTACTACCTTCAGAGGCTGATTTACTTGTTACGCATAAGCCTCTCAAGTTCGATTAATTTTTTTATGCGGTAAAGTCACGCTTGCCACAATGAGAGATGTATTACTTGCCGAACAGACAGGGACTCAAAAAGCACCTCAAATTCCTGCTTTCTATGAAACTGATGTATCATATGCGTACGAAAATGGTAATGAAGATATAGGCATCCGGGAGGACAATATTTCATTAAAGCATTTCTATAAACTCCTTTTCCTGTCGCATTTCTACAACGCGTTCCCCAATTTGCGTAAATAGCTTGATCAGTTGGTTAGGCAGACAACTCTTCTGTCCTGCAGCGGCCATTTCAGTGGACATGCTGCCCCTGGGGTTGGAGGTTCTGCTGTCCCGTCTTTCCTCCACCAGCCCAGGCTCCTTTTTATCTCGTGCTGATTCCGATTCAAACTCCGAATTAACGTTCCGTGACAAACTAATCTTTCGAGAGTTAAGGGCGCCCAGGAGGCGCTGACCTATTTCCACATTCTCACGGAGGAGAGGATCCTCACCCGGGATTACTTTGTACTTGTTTGTGGATGCGCCTCTCTTTGTTTCATTCGGGTCGTCGTACACGAATGGGTCTATGTCTGAAAAAAGAGGTTGATCGGAGGCTTTTGCCAACCAATCAAAGACCTGTTTTCCCTGGTGTCCTCGACTCTTAAGCAGTTGTGTGACTAATCCAAGAGGGAGGAAAGGAATGGTCACAGCAGGCTGGAGATTAGCACAATGCTTAGATTCGTGGCAGTCCACAATGCGACACAATGTGAGTATCGGCAGTTTGGCTTCGTATGGTTCGTAGAGAGAATCGACACCAACAGTGGTGGGACTTTGGCGCTCTGTGGAGGAGGGTTTGGGGGCGGTGTGCTCATCTTCATTAGGGACCATTGATGTGTTTTGATTATCATCATCGGTACTTTCAAGAGGTTGACCCACTGTCAGGTTGGCAGGGAGACATTGGCTAGTCTCACAGAATCGCTGTTCACAGGTCCCACAAGTACACCAGGACTTCCCACCGTGAGACACCATTATGTGGACCTACATAATTATAATAAACCTCAATACTTTAAACAGTAAAGTTCTATGTGATTGCATAAAGTAAGTTATTCAACCCATTTAAGTTGAAGTTTACTAATAAACAGTTTATGATTCACCACGTCATGCTTAGGGTTATTTACCAATACCTTGGACTTACTGTTAACGCCCAGTCTCGTGAGGATTGCCACTGCAAGGTTGCCTTTGAGAAATGCATATATTTTCTACCACTTGGTATGAGTGTTTTTGCAGTACCATTTACAAACAAACTCAAGCGGATTTCGATCATTTGGTTTATTTGCAGAAGTTAATTAGTTAATTTGCCTCTCCAGAAAGCATTTCCACTTCGTCCAGCACACATGGCAATTGCATGCACCATCGTTAGATTTTTTTATACTAATCCCTGTTTGGCTAATTTAGACTTATAGCTATCTCATAATAAAGTACAACATTCAGATATTAAATCAAATAGCCCCGCGTAGATGGTTAATAACAATAAACTTCGAACCGTCACTCTCGAACACGAATCGGTTCATTTTGACAAGGTGAGCCTTGTTTCCCAAATTATAAAAATTAATATTTGTTCTCTATTGTTTTCAGCAACTTGTTAACTGTGTTTGACTAAATCCATTTCTTAATCGTGAAGAATAGGTCTCAGGGTGAATACTATTAAATGGGCGTGGTTTTTCATCTAATTCAGCTACTTATAGATACGGGGTTATCGCTATTAGCTCAAAGGGAATATTGAAGAGTGAGATTCCACTAGCAGAGTGGCACCAAAGCGACTTTGCAAATATTAATTTCCCTATTCACATTTGACCAGTTTGCCTTTGGTGGCAAGTGCCTAGTTAAGAAAAATTTATGGGGGAATATTTTTGCGCCTACATCTTTGTGCCTCCAAATAGCTCACATTAATTGTGACCTCCGATAAGGTTATGATTTAGAAGAATTAGCATTTAAACAAATTCAAGTATCATTAAAAGTAAATGATCGTTTAAATATTTAAAATATTGGTTAAAACACCATAACAAGACAAATAAGTGGAAAAGTGATTCTGAAAGTGTTGCTACAATCTCCAAAACTTAGTAGGGCAACATTAACCACCAATTTTATGGCACCTCTTACCTATTAAAAATTCTACCTGACAACCATGCCAACCGTTTATGAAATGTTTACTGTGTAGGTCGATTTTAATTTCCGAGTGCAACTGCAATTATCAAACCTCAATTCTAGAAACTGAAGGTTCAAACGTCTTGAAGAATCTACTGCATCTGCTTTAATTGCTAACCACAAGCATTTATTAAAAATGACCGATATATTCGTGTGCATTTAAATGCACAAACTAACCTGCAGCTTGTACACGGTAGAAAATATCGTAAAGCACTCAGTGCAGAGCTTATCGACATCCAGAATGCCGGTGAGCTCGCCAACATTTGCAAGATGTTGCACTCGTTTCTGGGCCTCAGGGATATGGAAGTCAGCTAGATGCTTTTCTAAACCATCATCATCTACAAAGTCACTTTGACAAACACGACAAATTCCCCTCGAGGAAATAACAGACTCATTTAGATCTCCGTCTGTAGCCATACTCCTTGGCTCCACAGCCATGCCCTTCTTCTGTTTCCCAGATGAATTTGAGTGATCCGCGTCTGTGTTTCCACTAACACCCAAGGCGGCGCCACCCATCAATTCCCGTATAGTAGGCCCAGGAATTCTACTTTTAATTGCATTAAGGCGCTTCAACTCACTGGTATTGAGCTTCTTTCCCATATAACGAGCGTGAGGGATTATAGAATGGTAGCACTGGATATGTGCTGTGTATTCAGAGAGGTTTTGAAATGTTCTATAACAAAGTTCCCTTGCTTGGGCTCTTGGCAGACCTCCAGTATCTTCCTTTTCATCATTCGAGGTCTGAGAATCCTTAGACTGCTTCGAAATCGCATCAATCCAGCTTGAGCTCTCCATTTTGTCAGGGTCATAGAGACACACAAATGAAGCCGTTGGATCTACGGTTTGTCCCTCGGGGGTCTTAATTTCCTTGAAATAGGCCAACCTATTAAGGAATGTAAGCTCAGGTACATGGTGTGTAAATACATGTGCCTCTTGCATCAGAAGATTGTCTGATTGGAATTTTGCATGACAAAAAACGCATCTTAGAGGGTTTCGATGAGGAGAATGAGCGGAAATAATGTGGGTTATCAAGTGAGCCCGGGAAGGGAGAATACGACCTCTACAAAAGATGCAAACAAGAGGGCTCCCAAGTGTATTTAGCTCAACCTCCACGTCAGCAACTTCAGTGGTGTGTTTAACAAAACACCGATGACGCAAAACAGTGGTACAGTTGACCTCTGCCGCACATAGTTTGCACAAATAAAGGGGCACCTTTTTGTACTTATCGATTTTTCCCACAAGGTGCTTATGGTCAGCTAGGTGAACATGAAGACACGATCGAGTTTTAAAGTCAACCCCGCATATCACACAGATAGTTGGCTCCTTTTCAACCACCTCAACATTAACGGCAGGCCACGGCCTCTTGCCAGTAAGTACGTCGACATCAGCATAAGGAGAAAGCACGGGGTCCGGGGCCGTGCTCGATTTTGGATGTATGTAAGAAATTCTAGAATGGTGCATCACTACTGGGCTTGCAGGCAGTTCCGTTTCTGTGCTAAACATAAATGACAGCCTGGGGGCCTTTGTCGACATCTTGATGTTTCTGAAGTGGTCGTTCAGAGGAGTGTATGTGACAACTGAGTGGGGTTCTATCGATTTTTCGGGAACATTTGTGGGCACGTGCATTCGAACACTTGGTGTGATTGGCCTTGAAACCGAAATCTCTTGACATCATAATGTCGAAAAAAGGGTATGCAAAATAAGACCTTGTTGTGGTCCCCAGCATGCGGCCTTCAACCACGCCGGGGCCACTGGCCAGATTACACCACCATGTTACCCGTGGTGAAGAAGACCAGAAAGGACGTGCACGCAACCGATTACTTCAGAGCTCAACCAAGTTGGTGTCGTTGTGTCCTGTGCGGGGTTTGCGCGTGTGTATTTATACCTCGGGTGTGTGAAACAGCGTGAGTCGTAAATATGCTAACATTGAGATCTAGGTGTGAGGATAATCCAGGATAATGAGAGGGGAGTCAAGCGTCCGGGATGCTGACGATATGTCGATAATAACTGGAATATTTTAAAGGATGATTCAGAACCTCTTCAATACAAGTTATAGTAATATAAACGTAAAGCTTTTTAAGAAACACCAAGTAGTGAATTTAAAACATCACAGATTCACATATGAATACTGAAGTGCAATGACTCGTAAGCACATATGACCGTGGTTAATGATGTCAAAACTACAAAGCCATTAAATGTTGTCATTCTTTGATTTCAAGCCCCAGGAAAAATATTTAAATGCTCGAATGCTAAAACACATAAATGATCACCATGCAGGTCAGACAAGAACGTCGAAATCGTGCTGCTGCGGACCGGCAATGGTAGCGTAAGAACTAGCTAAAAAAACTTCGTCGGTATCTTCGGGGCAATTAGCATTTTGTTTGGCGATGGAATCATCAATTCCTAACCGTTGATCACCATCGCCAAAACTCTATTTTGCATCCAGTCAGTATCAATGGTGAAAATTTGTCTTAATAAAACCGAAGTTGCAAATCAAGGTCTGAAGCAATTTAAGGTATGTTCTCGACTGTTTCTAATGATTACTTGCTAATTTTAGGCATGTGCAGCCCAATTTGAAGTACTAAATCAAATGACAATTATGTTTGCAATTTTCATTGATTGTTTCCTTGTAAGGAAATAAGACTAAACTGGCTTTCAATGAGTTGAATAGTTTGCGAAATATGTGACTAAATATTATTTTTATATAAAGGACCTAAGGAGGGCGCGGAAGTTTTAAATTTCGAAATGACAGTTTGCAGAAATAATGGCACAGTAGATGTAGCCTTTAGTAAACAAAATGTAAAAATTAAACTAATAACCAATCTTTGAATATTTTACAAGTTAATAAGTTCTTAGAAAACTAAATAACATATATTCAATACGAAACAGATTGTTAAATCCGTAGGTGCTGAGAAAAATTTCAAAGTTTTCGTGACTTTTCATTGAAAAAAAACTATGATGATAATAATGGTAGAATAAGAGAAGGCCAAAAAATAGCTGCAATTATACAATAAAGAAATAACAATTGCCATCCAAACACCTTATCAAATAAAATATAATGCATGAAAATCGTAATTATTCTTAATATCTTACGGATTTGGGTTCCAGAAATCCTCTGCTATGAATGCGTTTAATCAACCACCGCTGTTATTGATGCAAAATTACATCCGGTTTAGGAGATAACAGGCTAGAAATCATCACAAAAAATCAATTGAGCACAAGTAAAGGGAATTTAGAAAAACCGGGGCCGTCAGCGAACTTCGTGCATGACCAGACACATATTTACCTAACCCTACTATTTCGCACTAAGCCATTAAACCATATAACGCGCACCCTAAAATTACGGGATACATTCACCATTGTAATGCATTCAATTAATAGGTTCAATAAATAAATGGACAAAATGTGCATTTACGCTAATTATTCCGCCATTGATTTAGCATAAACTCCTACTAAATTTTGAAATAAAAGTCGACTAGAATTAATTACAAGGCATAAAGATTTAATGTAATAATACCAAACACAAAAAAGCCCACTATAAGACTATTTAGACATGAGCTTTATCGACATGATTCATTGGAATTTACAAAAATGTCCAGGGCTGATTTAATTGATTTTATGACGAAATATTTGGTCGACATTGGTGCAAGAGTTCAAACGTTGCGTAGTGATAATAAAAAACAGAAAATAAGATTGTTAAATATTCAATTAGGATAATCATGGAATTCGTCAAAAAAGGCATGCATTAGTAGCAGTTCATCATTTGCAGGTTTGCCATTAAGCAGCCGCTATTATGTGCATAGGAAATAAAATTTGGCATTTCACCTGTTGGCGAAATATAGGATTTAGCCTTTCTATTTTGTTTTAATATTTAATTGGATGACCGTTACTACAATTTCTTGGGGTTGTGCTCATGGAGTCGTTAATTCCGGTTATTAATAAATTGCAGGACGTATTTAATACCGTAGGAACCGAGTCGTTGCAGTTGCCGCAAATAGTTGTCATAGGTAGTCAGGTAAGATTGAATTTGATGCGTACGACTTGTTAGAGTTCAGGAAAAAGTTCTGTTTTGGAAAACATCGTAGGCCGAGATTTCCTTCCACGGGGTCCCGGAATCGTTACTAGGCGTCCGTTGGTCTTGCAATTGGTTCATGTAGGTGAGAACGATGATGCAATTCGAAAGGAGGAAGGCGATGGCACTTCAAAGGAATGGGCAAAATTTCTACATAACAAACAAGTAATATATACAGATTTCGACAAGGTCCGTGAGGAAATAGAGAAAGAAACTACACGATTGGCTGGCATTGGGAAGGTTAGTTCATAGCTTTTAAATAGAAAATACCTCATTAATTGTGTCCTGTCATAAATTATTTAGCAATGTTCTACTTGATGAATCTGAAATTGCCCTACCTTGAAATACTACTTTACAATCTACAACCTTTTTAATTTTAGATGGTGAGTTCAGAGGCCATCCACTTAAAGGTGTACAGTCCAAACGTACTCAATTTAACTCTAGTCGACTTGCCCGGCATCACTAAAGTTCCAGTTGGCGATCAGCCGGAAGATATTGAAAAACAGATCAACAGTTTATGTCTTCATTATATCAGCAATCCAAACTGCATTATTCTTGCAGTTACTCCAGCAAACGCAGATATGGCTACTAGCGAGTCGCTAAAGCTTGCTAAGGAGGTTGATCCTGAAGGTTTGTCACTTAAAAATCATATTTAATACTAAGCGTAATCGCCCACCCTGATTGGCACATATATTTTTTTGTTAACGTGTTTTGCGTAGTTGTTTCATTCGCTTTTTGGTGCTGCATTGCCAGTTAGAATCTTCGTCATTGTGCCTTTCATGTCGAATTGTTGAATGATGAAATTATTTACCTTGATCCTCCTTACTCATATCTAGATCGAGCGAGTTTGCTCAAATTACTGCTTGGGCCATTGCCAGATTTATTTTTTCTGCAAGTTTCTTCTGCCCCTTTTAATATCTCACAGTTGAATCTTACTAAAATACCTTTTAGGAAAACGAACCCTCTGCGTGCTCACCAAACTCGACCTAATGGATCACGGGACGGATGCTCACGATCTCCTACTTAATCGCGTGATTCCCGTAAAGCTAGGAATAATCGGTGTGGTTAATCGCTCTCAGGCAGATATTAACTCTAAAAAATCCATCACCGATGCTCTTGCTTACGAGGCCTCATTCTTGCAACGGCGATATCCTTCCCTTGCTAGTAGAAACGGAACTGTATATCTTGCCAAGACACTTAACCGGGTAGAGTTTATTGAAGCTGGTGTTCCTTCTGAAACCTTTGATTTACATCTGGTGTGGTTGGACAGAAAATATTTTAGTTTTTTCCCAGTAATGATGTCGTGCAGTCAAGCCCTGATCCAAGACATGCCGAAATAATTGGTCATTATGTGTAGCACTATTCACATTTTTGGTGTGGAAACGCAAACATCCTGATAATCATGACAACTGTAAATCTCATGTGGTGCATGATTGTTTCTAACAAAATTTAGTGTATATTTTTGGTCGACGAATGACATGTGCTTACGACAGGTACTGGTGTTTTTTCACGGATTCATTTAACCCGGTTTAGTAATAAACCGTGCTAATCGCGTGCTTTCCTATCTCAAGACGTGAGGTCACTAAGTATTGCAGCTTATTATAGGTAGCGTACCACCAGTTTACTCAGTTCGACGAAACTTAACCATTGAGATATCCGACTAAAATTTCTTTTCAGAACAATAAATTAAAATGGATAAGTTTCTTTTGAAAGTCTGTCCTCCAGTTCAGTGCTCATTATCAATATATGCACCTTAGGAGAGTATTGAGGGTACTCTAGCTTGTTTCATTTTTGCTTCCTTATTCAGCTGCTTATGCATCATATCAGAGATTGCCTACCCGAGTTAAAGACTCGTGTTAACGTGATGGCAGCCCAGTTCCAGACTCTTCTGAACTCGTTCGGTACTGAGGTGGAGGATAAGGTAAGTCATTGAGAAGCATGCGTCTTACCAGTCTGGCGTAATGTGTTTTTCGTGATAAAATGCTACCGTCCGTTCTCTTATCACCAAAATTTCTGCTATTTTCTAAAACTGTGCATTATCAGCGAACATTCGATCATTTAGGCGGAATTTAATCTTGTTCCAGGCTAGCACTTTTGCTACCACAAATTGCTTGGATTGATTGCAGCTGGCTGTCCAGAGTACATTTTTGTGACTGCTAAATATGCTGGCAGTGTTCTTCCAATGTCATTCCAGCACTACAACCACAGTTGAAAGGAAATTGTCTTATCGTTTTATTAATACCCTTTTTCATCGTTCCAGTGTAGTAAGCATTCAATCAGACGGAGATGCTTCCTCAGCTAAAGTACTATGCCGTCAGTATCTCAGGCATAGTTCAGTTCAGTTTATCTTCATGTGTGTTGCTGGAATCCACGTTTTAAATTTAGAAATGCGGTTCCAAAGTACAAACTTCGTTTTTTGTGCTAATTTGATTTTTTTTTTCATGCCAGGGACAGTTGTTGCTTCAAATAATTACCAAATTCAACACTGCCTATTGCAACACTATCGACGGTGTCTCAAAGGATATTGAAACATCAGAGTTGTGTGGTGGTGCTCGTATCTGCTATATCTTTCACGAAATCTTCTACAGCACACTGGGACGAATCGATCCCATGGGAGGCCTGACCACCCTGGATGTGCTCACGGCGATTAGAAATTCCACAGGGCCTCGTCCAGCGCTTTTTGTGCCTGAAGTGGCCTTTGAGTTGCTTGTAAAGAGGCAAATTCGCCGATTAGAGGAACCCAGTCTTCGTTGTGTGGAACTTGTTCACGAGGAGATGCAGCGAATCATTCAGCACTGCGGGACCCAGGTTGGTGCCTGATCCCTCTTTCCACCGGTGCTCTTTTTGCTTGTTAAACCTATGATTACGTGGTTACGTGGACATTATCGTGGTTAACAAAAAAATCCTACTGAATGCAGGTCTGTTGTGTTGTGTAATCATATTCCTTATTTAACCACATGTTTTAATTCTCTAAGCTCTTTAACGGCTGAATTTCACTAGAATCGTCTAGCAACCGATCTCAGCCACACAATCGTTCGATTAAATTACTGAGCGGGTTGAATTGGTCACACTTGAAGCCAAGCTTATCCTTTTATTTATTTTGTGGCTCAAAAAAGTTTTTCGTTGTGAAGCTTTGCCTTAATGACATTCTAATAAGTAAATCCACCAGTCATCGCAGACTGCATTTTTGATGCCTATTTGTATTTCTCGTTCAGAGGCATGTGGTAAACATCCATATTTTCTCAGCCACGGGGATGTAACTCCTCAATTTCATCTCTGGCTGAGGTCCTTGTGAAATAGTTAAATCAGACGCTTGCCTAAGTGCAGCCAAATGTGATTGATTGATTGTCCATGGAAAATTGCCGTAGCCACTTCAAGAGTGCATTGTTACTCGTGTACTAATATTTGTCTAACTGTCATTTTGATCATCTAACAATTCATTGTTCTGTACTTGTCTGTGTTTTTGAAATGGTATAATGTAAAGTTGTAACTTCTTTCATAAATTCTTAACAAGATTGGTTTATACATGATGCGCCTAGAAAAGTGAGAGTTACTATTGAATGGTTGTGGATGCAGTTTTGGAAAAACATCGCCTGCTCTGTTTACCATCCTCATAGGTATGTTCCTGTACACACGGTATAACATGGCTTAAAAGCCTGTATTCTTGTGTCTGTTTTTGCGAATTCATCATTCCTCTTCACCCGCCGAATAGTCTTTTGTAAATACAGGACCACAAATTTCTACCTAGACCCATAGTTTCCTCTCCTTACCAGGAAATATTTTTTTCATAATCGTTAAAGTTTCCTCGATTAACTGTGAACTAGTGTGCTGAAATTAATCCACTTAATTGTTTTACTCGCCATCCATGTAGCAAGAGATGTACCGATTTCCGAACCTACACGAACGGATTGTTGACGTGGTAACTTCATTATTGCGACGTCGCCTCCAACCAACAAACGAAATGGTTACAAATTTGGTTGCCATCGAACTTGCCTACATCAATACCCGTCACCCTGATTTCACGGAGGAACTCATGGTTCACCGACAGCAAGCTCCTCCTGGTCTCAACAACCTAGTAAGTTTTTGCTGTTTACATTCTCCCCCATCGTCTCCTCAAATTTGTCACACCTTGTTCTAATTCTACCTGTGCCATGCTCTTTTCAAATTTGTTGTTTGATTTTTTCTAATCCTACGTTAAATGGAGGCAAGGTCTAAGTTTCGGCTTTTCGAGAAAGTAGTCATGTAGGCTACTTCACATGAATCACATTCTAGCAGCTGTTAACATAATCAGCGTGTCCTTTGCTCACCGGTGACTCTGTAGAAAGCTAAACCGCCATGAAGTCGCCTTTGGTGTCATCCAAAAACAATGGCGCTGAAACACGACTTACACTAACCTCTTAGTCAGGTTATGTGTGCACAAACATGTACAAACAACACCCTTAATCCACTTCGTTTACCTGTATTGTGTGCGTTTACACAAAAACGTAGTGTTTTAATTGGTGTCGGATATTCAACTAAGCTTTATTTCTCTTCGCTTCCCTAACTGGAGTTATTTTGCGGCAAAGCCGAGCACCCTTTCCAACGAAGTAGTCAAATTTTTCCTTCATGGTGAGAAGTGCGCTCAAAACAGCAAGTATTAAGGAATCAAGTGTGTCTAACATCTTTACACAAGTAAATTCTTATAATAATTATCTCTTTTACACCAGAACAGAATTTATTTTGCATTGTTATAGTATGCTTTTTCCCTGCTTCATCAGTTAACCCAACAAAAGCAGCCACTTAAAAATCCAACCTAACTTTTAAATAGCTTACACTGTATGACTCCATACGTGGCTTGACAAATCGTCCTAGATCGATGAAGCCAAACCTGACTAGGTTGGTTTCAAAAGGGCACATATTTGCTGCAGTCGATTGATTGGTTGAATTTCACTTAGAACGGTTTATGGACTTCATTTAGGGTTTATACGTTCTTACAACTGGATAGTCTGCTATTCGAAGTTATGTGGCGAAATTTTCACCCTTCTCACAATGACCCTAAAGAAATCAAAACGCCGAGATTCCCCTCGATTGGGGCTTGCTTCCTTTCGTTATGTTAAAGATTTGCGCAACAGGTCTCAGTACTTTTACGTCACTTTAAAATCGACAAATATGCTAATGGGAGTCCGCGTGTTGTGGCAGTTCCCCAAGTTGGAGTTTAATTCTTAGTCGTAACAAGGCTTTTTAATGTCCATTGAATATTTGAATAGAGTACGGCCTAAATAGACTCATTTCGAACTTCACTTTGCCGTAACTAATTCGTGTGAGTAATACCAGAAACGCTTTAGTTGAATTTTGACATTGATTTTTCCATCGTTACTTTGCTTTTAACATAGGTTTCACCCACCTGCTTCCAATTCCGTTCGCTCGTGGCGTTCATACTGAGTAGAATTGTCACTGATCATTTTCCACTGGCTTGTCATTTGACCCTTTATAGGGTTTCGGTTCGTGCCAAGTCCATACCATTTGCCGGAAACTGGCCTCTTTCCTGTTTCAAGGATTGCGAATAGTTTACTCACCCTTTTGGTGAACTCTAGTCTGGTTTCCTAAGCCGCTGCAAAAATTTTCAAGGTGATTGCTTATGAGCCATTAAGAGTTTCATTGAACGTTCTTTCCTTAAATTCCTCCAAGTCTATTTGATTTCTGTCGCTTTTTTGTCAATCAAGAACCAGTTTTCACAGCGGTAGGTTGTGGGCAAAAATGATTTTGTTGTCGGTGTTGGAAGTCGGTTGAGTTACACTAAAATTAACTAAAAATAGTTTTTTTTCTGACCCACCATCAGTTACTTCCTTGTTCAAAATAAGATTTCCTAAAGGGCTGATCAACTCGTATACCGCTTTAACTCGCCCCTCCAGTTAATGGCAATCGCACTCAACGGTCTCAGACTTGGTGGGCTCGAATCCTGCTTGAAGTAAAATGATGTGTAATGAGGAGTACTCAAAATTGAGCCATGCACCAAAAGCATAGCGCTTTCCGTTGAGTGTAAATTGCATTTTCCGGCTACTCAGTTCATTTGTCGACCGATTGCCGGTAACCGTAACAACGATAATAGTGGCCCTACTGGATTCCTAATTTAAATACCAGTTGTTTATCCTTCTCATGTAGGGCCTGATCCAAAGACGGGCAATACAACTCCAACTTAGTGAGGTGGAACACGATTGGATCCAAATTAGCCACAATGTACGCCCGTGAGCTTGTTTGCTCAATCTACTCTATTCCCTTGTTGATTCGCTTTCCGCCGTTTTTAAAAGCGGTATCCTGTGTCTGACTCATGGCTAGTCCCTGCACGTGCGCACACTTATCGCCAAAATATTTTGTGTTCAAATTTCCCCAATCAGCCCACAATCAAGCCATACCGATTTATAAAAAAACGTTTGCGAACGATGAACTCTTCCTCCTCCTTTTTACAACTAACCCATTTGTTCAAAGCCTCTCAACTCAACAACCCGACAGGCATCATTTTTATTTCATTGCAAGCTACTAGTAATTTAAATTTGCTCAAACTTTCACCAGACATTTGCTAAACTTTGTGTATTATTACATGAAAGTTCATTTCTTCAGGTGTTAATTCGTTTAAACCGAATTTAGTCGTTCGTATTCGGTGAGATCCCACGGATTCCCCGTGTTGAGGTTTGCTCTTCAAACCCATGCATTTAGTATCCTTTGGCTGTCGTGTGACTGAGTTATTTGCTGAATAATTTCTTTGATCCCTTTCCGGTTCGCACGGATTCCTTCTCTGCACATTTAGTCTGCCAAATTAAAGTGTTAGTTTACCGAATCCCTTTTGATTTGTCTTAGACCCTGGCTGAAGGTCCTTCGCAGGCGCAACCGGGGAAACGCTCTCAGCAGCAGGCCGTCGCTCGACATCCGAACCCACCACCCTCGAGGGCACAGCGACCCAATGACGTCCTGCAGGAGGCCGACTCTTCAGACGCTGCTTCTGCCGCTACACAAGGTTTCCAAATGCCTCCTGATATTGTAAGTCTACTCAGTCATCTTTTCCGTCGAGCAGCTGAAGCGAATTAATTGTAGTCAAATTAAGTCGGTGTCAACTTGTTGCTGCGCTTGTTCGTTAATGCCTTGGGATCAGTTAATTTGGCACATATTTTTGTATGATTGCCGCATCACCGAAACGAATGCGAATAATGTAAATATTGGTAGGGCTGTTTAGTGTACAGTCTGAACCTCCTGGCGTGTTTGCGCATATCAAAGGTGTCCTAAGTCTGTACTTGAAGTGGGAAAGTCAGTGGCCTTCTCGGCACGATGGCCACTAATTGACTCCTCTATAACGAAATACCCAAGTACTGAAATGGAGGCTCTGCTGAGAACAGTTATGGCCTTTTCGGAGAGCGATGTGAGTTATTCAAGTAGGTGTTCTTTTTGTATGACTTCACATTTGTTTTCTGCACTCCGTATTTCAGCAAACTCAGGTTCAGCAGCATCAACTTTCTGCCGCAGAAAAGCACGACTGTGATTTAATTAGTAAGTGTCAACTCCTAATCTCAATGCCGCCTTACAAGATGTTTCCTTGCGTATCGATTCCACTTGCAGAATGCTATGAACAGTCGTAGGCGCATCTGCAACAGTTTGTGACCCTCCTTTTAGTGCCATATCTAGGTAATAGAGTGGAAAACCAGGAATCTTATTGGCGACAAATGAAAAAATCATGATGGCAATGGAAGATAACCAGTGCACATGTGGCCAACGTATCTAAAAAGGTCGTTACAAACTACTTGCACATGTGTTTGGTTGGTATATTTGGGTATGGTCTCAAAATTTTCATATAGGCCACTGTTCATTTTAAAATATTAACGATAGTTGCCAAAGTTTGCATTATGTTTAAAGAGTTTATCTCCATCACCAGAGAAAAACCACCGCAAAGTGCATCCCTGTATAGCAAATTTACGTAAAAAAGCTGCTTGTGTTTTTGATAAACTTAGAAAGAACAGGTCTATTGCACAATTAGTCTCTTCAGATATAACCCAAACCCGAGTGAGTCTATTCTCTCATGACACCACTTTGCCCCAAGTAAATGTTGCTAACCGATTCACCTGACACTCATATTCCTGTCAATGTGGCGAATGGGTTATTCGTTTACCCGAAGAATGTCGGAAGGCCATCGAATAAATTGTCATTCCTTACTTTTTCCAATTTCACCAAAGGTTTGACTGCGTTTTATTGAATCCAATTTTACTGACTGCTATTCTGGGCATAGGATTCGGTCCGTACTTGGTAGCTACTGCGTACATCTCAGAACGTAAAACCTTTTAACGTGGTTCTTTTGCTCCAGGTCAATTGATTCGTTCATACTTTCAAATCGTTCGCAAGAACATCCTGGATTCGGTGCCAAAGGCGATCATGAATTTTCTGGTAAATTACGTGAAAGACAATCTCCAGTCAGAACTAGTGAGCAGCCTCTACAAGACCGATGAGTGCAATGGACTGTTGAAGGAAAGCGAGCACGTTGCTCAGCGACGCAAGGAGGCATCGGAGATGCTTAAGGTCAGGTGGTGTGAATGGGATTTCTATTTTATCGACTAAGTTTGGGTGTCCCTATCACACGTTAACTGTTTTTTTACAACGTGATCTTTATTGACAATGGGAACATTTTTGGTAATCATTCTGCAAGTTGTAAATATTAATTTGCCCAAAGGGAGAGATCCGTAAGTCCTTTAAGATAACCACGCGATAGTTTTTAAATTCTACCATCAAAAGCCTGCTTACGACAAACGACATGTCGGTTAACCGAAGGTCCCATTTAATTTCATGAAATAATTCTAACCGTCGAGGTGGGATTTTTTTGAGTCGGTTCACATCAAAGCCAATTTCTTGTCATTTCCAAGATTTGAACTAGTTAAGCCATACGGTCGAGGATATACCGAAAATAGGTGCACCACTTTTACCATATTTAAAAAATGCGATTATGCTAAAAAGAAATTTATTAATATAGAGTTTGCAGCCTATATATTTTTTTACATAGGTTGTTGTTACTATTATAATCTAGCGATTAATGAATTTTTTAAAGATGTATGAGAACTAGTAAGCCGGTATCATCCAACTGCTTAATTAGGTCAAGCGTTTCAAGGCTGATAGGGTTATGGATTTCAATGTTGCGTATTTTCTTTTGAAAAACGATTGATGTTGTCTAAGTAAAGTTGCGTAGTCTAAAGCGAGAATGCTGTGATTGGCAGCTTCAATTCTAAATGCATTACAACTACCATACTCTCAAGGATCACTGAATATTCCAACTTGGAAGAATTTCCAGAGGAAAATACAAAATCAGCTTAGTGGATTGGATTATTTAGTTTTATTGAAGGCAAACATTTCAGTGCGATGTTTCAACCAAGATAATTACAGAAAGGACCAATCAATATGAGCTGATTGGGTGTGGCTGCCCCAGAACTGGAAGTCAACGTGTTGAAAAATAAAATTGCCACTTTTTATTTAGGCACTGCAACGGGCAAGCCAGATTATCAGTGAAATCCGCGAGGCTCCAATGTGGTAACTGCAGCCATGGCGACTATCTCCCGGTCTCTGTACTATACTTCATCCCTCAATTGTGCTCGCTACGTGGACGCCATTTAATTTGTTGCTTCCACAACAATTCGCTCCAGGCATAATTCTCATTAAACTACTACTTGCGCTACACACTAGCTTTGTTTTGTATCAGTTTTGTTAGTGAGCTGGATTAAACTGCTTTTTTTGGCCACTGCTACCATTTCGTGTTTGCGTGTTTTAAAGACAAAGTAAAGGAGAAATTTACACCGTCAATTTTTTGAAATACCAGCACTTCTTATTTGTCGAACACGTTGTATGTATTCACTGCTAGTTGATTAGACGACAATCACTATTACCGTTCAAATTAATAAAGCCATAAAGTGCTGCTGTTCTTCCATCCTATATCCAATTTTTGTTTGTTGAATTTCAGTATTGCCTAATCAAACAAATACCTCTAGTGCCACTTTCGTAGAAATTCGCTTATGCCTGCTGAGCAAGTTGTAGTAGCCACGAGCTCGAGTGAGCTGGTTGTTTGTGTTTGATTTACGGCAACATTCTGAACACGCTGTATTAAAAGTTGAACTGTAAAAAAAGTTGGGTTATACTTAAGGGAGACTGCCACATACTGAAGTGCCAGTGGGGTCAGAGACCGTTTGATTAACATTGGTTTGAACCCTAACTGATCAGCTTCTAACCGTTGCCTACAAATCTGTGGGTACCCTGTATGTCAATGCAACCATAATGTGTCTAGACGGCTAGACATGCAACTTGACACCGTATGCTCACCATCGTTTAGCCGGTCACCAGTCTGCGTGTAACTGGGGCTGTCTTCGAGGTGCACGCAGCATCACGAGTGATCTTTAGAGTTTCTGCCTTGCTGTGTTAAGAGAATTCGAAACACACTTGTTTTATTAGTTTTTATGCCTACTTGGGAAGACATTGGTGCAAATCGTGTTCAACTGTCAAATTTAGATGTTTTATTGTGCTAAAATGCTATTTTTATATGATATCAAGCCCTAGCTTATAGAAAACACGTTATCAATCACAAAACATGAAGGCGATAATGTGGGGGTAATGTATTGTCCCTTCAATCAGACTTCGTAACAAATGTTGACAATTCTAACTGCATGTGAATATTCAATTTAAGCATGCATATTCTGAAGAAGATTCAGTTTGCTTTTCTCATTACAGGGTCGCAGTTATCATGTGTCTGATTCCACTGCGTCGATCCATTACTACACTAAGGCCCTGCGTTGAGTTACAAAAAACCTATTTATATGCGTAGGTAGTATGAGTTTTTAGGAATGCGTCCGTTTCTCCTTACGACTTGGAAAGGTCCTGTATTAAATCCACAATTAATGTTTCAAACGAATGGTATCCAGCTGAGATTTGTTCATTCGCCTACATTTCGAGTAAAACCGACGTGGAATCAGGTTGCTGTACTTGAAGTAAGGACAAATCTGCCTCATCAATATTCTTTATCTTCCAGTTTGTTCGATGCTCGGTGGCGCATTGTACAGTTTTGGGAATAAATGTACTGGAATCTCGACAATCTAACACTGGTCATTCCTTTGTTTTCCCTTAACACAATTTTTTTTAAAATCGTGATCTAATCCCACTAAATCTAAATAATAATGTTTTTCGAATGCCTTGAACGATAATTCACATAGTTTACTCCATATTTACGAATTTTTGACCATTTAACTTCGTAGAATATGGGTGTTTTGACAAATGAGGTATTCTTAATTGAAGCAGTACATTTCACGAACATCGGTTCATCCAAAAAAATGCGCACAAAAGGAGCCTGGTAAGAAATTTTGTGGAATTTAAAACTAAAGTGACGTGATTTGGTAGAAGAGTGAAGTCAGTGGTGTTCGGTTCATGCGACATCAGTGAACATGCTTTTTGCCTCAGGCTATTATGTTATGCCTCTCGGTCCCAGAGACATGCCTTTTTTGCAAAATTTTGGAGTCGCAATCTGGTTTAACTAAATGAGATGTTTAAGTGGGAACTAACCAAATTTTGGCACAAGACTTGCTTATTTTACTCACAACCCAAAAATGATTTTCGTTTTTTTTCTTTTTGCAAATGATGATAATTAACACACCAACCTGTTGTAAATACATTGATTTTGATCAATGGTTATTTGGTCCTACCATTGGGGCAAGTAAAATGCACATGAACGTTGATCGCGCTAACACTTGAATAGTGAAACAATGCTAATGTCAAGTGCTAATGCGACGCAGTTGCCATCATTCTCGCTCGAATAGACTTTTTATGATGGGAATCTAATTAGGTTGATACTCAAGTTTGTAGTTAATTCGAGAATTATTTGAAGCTAAGTTTGCGCCTGAGTCGAGCTTCCTCTTCTAGAGTGTATTACTAGGAAATGTTTAGAGTAAGCCGTAAAACTCGAAATAGACTATGTTTGGGGAAAGTAGGAAATCGAACAAAGTGCACATTAGACCACTTCTTGCACCATACGCCAGGTGCAAAATTTGTGCACCTTAAAATCACAAGAGTACAAAGAATTGTGCCTACTTGTGCTTGCTCTCTATATACATTTTGCTTCATCCAGTTGCCGATAATTCGCCACATATTGCGACTGCATTGAGGCTGTAAACGATACTTCTGATAACAAGGAGTTGAAACTGATAATTGAACCAGCAACCAACACTGCTATTTCAATGTAGGTTGTCTTGAAATTAAATTATTGAATAGAACGTCATTAATTTAAACTATGCCAGTATCAAATTTTATTTAATGAACTTGGCCGGGGGATTGTAGTCGAGACATTTTCATAATTTTCATTTAATTTTATGCATTCACTTGAGCATGGAAGTTAGTGTGTGATAAAGTATAACATGAATAAGAGGTTCACACTCGAAAATATAACAGTATTCAAGTTAATTTCTTTATACCAAAGATATTCAGTTATCAAAACAAAAAAATATGCATTTTAGAGATTTCGCTGGAAGTGGTTTTTACTAATATGATTCGCACTCTTAATAACACACAATGCTCGATTAAATCGTCTCAATCACACATCCCTGTTTCTGTCGTTCTCGATTTGTAAGCGAATAATATTTTTATATCTGTCAGTTTCGAACCAGACTTTAAAGGTATTCACGGAGAGAGGCAAAATGTAATCACCAGTTTAACGACTTGTGAGTGATGCGGTTTCTTTTCATAGGAAATGAAACGTGGGGAAGGAGCGCTGGTTGGTTAATAATGAATGCAAGTATAAACTAAGAGCTGGTGACAAGCACAGTTACACTTCTTTCGTTCAGAGTTATTACGCACAAGCATGAGATGTTCAAATTCATGGTTGCGACTGACACAGAAGGCCAAAATTGACAAA
This sequence comes from Mesocestoides corti, assembly GCA_900604375.1. NCBI lineage: Eukaryota > Metazoa > Platyhelminthes > Cestoda > Cyclophyllidea > Mesocestoididae > Mesocestoides > Mesocestoides corti. Next base: position 143,024 of record UXSR01005216.1, read on the forward strand.
GTAAAGAGGCCATCTGGAATAAGGAGTGAGCCAAACATGTTTGGAAATAAGTTCGACTGCAAACAAACATACTGGTAGAATGCGGGCCGCATACAAGTGTTCTGATATTGGCAAAACCTTTGCCTTTTACGACAAAGGGTACATCCTACTTTCGTAAAGAGCCCAGGGTATCACTGCTCTTAGTACTGGAGGGTAATTCAAAAAAGGAAGTAAAACTTTTTGGTTCCACATGGAAAGCTGCTTTGTCCATCAGTGTTATCCTTCGTTAAAGCGATTGCAGTGTGTTCTGGTGCTATGTCCAACCCCGTTCTCCTACGATCCATCACTTTGTTTCGCCTAATACAATATTAGAAAGGCAGAATTTCTAGTCTCTACCACGAGGTTGGGACGTAGGGCCAATTCCTCTCAGGTCCCAACTTCTGGGCCTAGCTTTTGCGAAACAGGACCCTCTCTATCAATGGTTCATCTTTTTGTTCAGACATTACAAGAATTTTTGGGCCTGTTAATTTTGTTTTACAAAATGCGCTGCTTATACTCCTTAGCTGAACGCTTCGTTAGATATGACTTTAGACAAAAATGTTAGTACTTTATCTAAGTGCTTAAAATTAAAAAAAAATCTCATCGAGACAAAGAATACGAAAAGTTACCTCCTTCGCTGGATGCGCCTCAATGCTGTACTTGGGTTTTTAATACATGAGCCACTGTGAAATCCGGCCCTAGTGGTAGGCAATTGAAAGATCTGGCTACTTGGACGTTTATTAGCATT
>UXSR01005216.1:144519-208460 GCA_900604375.1 Mesocestoides corti
GTATGATATTCACGCATTCAGTAGAGCAAGGCTCAGCCAATTCGGAAGAGCAGCCGCCGAGTTTTGCTTCTCTTATGCAAAATGCATGCACTTCAGAGAGATGACAGCAAGTGCAGTCAAAGCGCAATAATGTTGTGTTTAGGCGTGACGTCAGGTATCTTGACTTCAAGTAGCCAAAGTCCATCCAGGCTAGGTAGCCTAGCTTCAAACAGGAAATCGCGAACCGAGCTGGTTGTCAATGCCTGCGTACTCCTACGGCTCTCGACTAGTGTGTCAGCAAATGGTAGACATCATTTAACAAAATCCCGTTGCACTTGAATGTAAGTCTACCGGTCAAATTAACGAGATTTAAAATTAAGATGAAATATGACTTGAATTGTGTGTTTGAGCAAACAGTCCATCTCCTTTTGGGCTACTTCCTTGTAAAAATGTCCGCAACGCAAGGGCGTTTTTGACCACTTTAATTTGAATTATGTTTCGAGACATTTATAGAGCACAAATATCGAAGCCATCGCATAATTCAATAACTCCTATCGTACTCCGTGCCAAGAAGTATAGCTGTTGGTTTTTGTTGTTTCATTACCAGGTAACTTCCAGAAAATTATCTTACATATTCGGCATTCTGACGACCGGGACAACTGACCATATGAAATCAATTCCTCCTGACTTAAGTACTTCTTTCCACCCAACATAAATCGGCAAACCAATTTTCTTAAGAATTGAGCTCCGATTCAAGGAGTCAACCTGATATTGAATTTTACAAATAGTTACTTAAATAGTATTAATAGCAAGTAATATCTCCCAGGAAGTGAAGCCATCGTCGCCCCAATTAAAGCGGTGAATAGTCGAACTGATATTATCAATGTAATTCTTGTGATCTAAGTATGCCATTTGACAAAGATTACTTGCCTTTTTCTCTATCTAGTGTTCTGCAAAAAGGGCTCTTTTTTCATGCTTTCCTTAAAACGAAATCCTCATCTGAATAATAAGCACAAGGAAATACATTGTGTCAAACAAGGACCATTATTGCTTTGTGTATTAAGACAAATATGTTTGGAAGCAATGGAAAGCGGCTTTATGTGCATCTCAAATAGGTACCCAATTTACCATTCTTTTAACCTGAACGGAACGAAGTAAAATGTGGTACGAAAGGATTGGCATTTTTGAGACACAAACATCTACAACGCATTTTAACCCCTAACGAAAAATTTACTTTTTTTGTTCATGTATTTTACGTCATTTTAAAAGAGCTCATCTGGTGGGTAGGTCACTTGTAGAACTCTAAATTACATTTCTTCAAAGTACATTCGTAACGTGCAAAACTGGAGAGGTGCCCTACTTTTGTCAGAGTGATTGTGCGCCGCTAAGTGACAAGATGACTGTTGTAAAAGGTCTGTGTGCGAAGATTGAGAATGATGTGAATGGGTGCTTTAACTTGCGAGTGTGGTGGATACAGCTGATTCATACTGTTAATAAATCACTCTAGCTTTCCACGTGTTGCAGCGCGTGTGGTGGCGGCTGTAATCAAATGAACTGTTTGGCTTCGCAATACTTGGCCACACCAGCTTAGAAACGACTGTAGTGTTTAAATAATCTCTAGAAAAGGTTTGGTTTGCATATTTAATTGCGAATAAGATAGCGGACGTATACCCCATGGTCCTAAAAATGATACCATTTAAGCATACTAAAATGATCCAGGTTAATGCCCTGGTTGCTCATTCGTAACATTGGTATCACACAGAAGAATTTACGTTCAGTCATAAGTTCACGCTAAGCCCTATGTAAAACACCAACAAGCCATGATGAGACGGCCAGAGGATTTGGGCATTGGGTAGGTGATCAACTGTCCAAAAACAAAGTGTTTGGCAAGCTCGGGTCAGGACCCTGGGTCTTCACGCTGCTTATCGGGCTCTGTGGTGAGGTGGCTGTTGTCAGGCCCACAGCTGCGGCAATGATTCATTCGGTCGCACGGACGCGGCGAACATTCGTCCACGGGCGCAGTGACTCACCAGCAATATGGTCGCAAACTTAACTTCGTGGGATGAAACGAAAGATTTCTGCATTTCTTAGATGGACACATTTCAACATTTAAATACGGGAAGAGCTGCTGAACAGTTTTTAGGGGGATGAAGCTGCAACGAAGATAATTTGTCCAATGGATCGAAGGAACTGGCATGGTGACGTTTATGATGTATCTTGAGGTGTTTTAATTTAAAGTTAACTCACGGATATAGCTTTTTTTGGAAACATTCATAGTGAATGGAGTCAAGGGGCGTGGCACGCCGTTGGAGATCTCAGAGAGCGAAGTAAGCCGGCCTTAACTAGCTAAGAATTAACGCACTCCTCAGGTCTAACTTGTACATGTTCTCAATAGGAAGGCTATGTAAATAGTAGCACTTTTATCTTGGACATCCATTTGCAAAAGTCAACCAAACTTTCAGTTTTCTGGCGATTTCAAAACAACGGTGTGAAGAACCACTCAAAGGTGAATGCAGCTCTTCAGCACTGAAGATAAAGGGAGATTTTTTGAAGAGTATGTATGTCAGGAAGCTAAATGGGATTTTAGGCACAGTCGTTTAATGGGTCCTAAATACTGAAGACACTAACGTACTAATTACTATCAAGTTTCACGTGATGTGTAGTATCAGCCATGTACAAAAAACTGGAGTATGGAGTATTTCGCAACTGTTAGCCATTATGTCGTGTATGAATTTACAAGCTAAATTTCATCCATTTAACGGTTTTATGGGTTAGGAAAAATTTTTCCTAGAAAAGTTACGGGGTCGACAAGCACTCACATTTCCTTAATCACCTACCATGAAGCAGCCATCGTTTCGCATTTATTAGAGGTTAACATTTGTCTCCTCTGCACATCAAGCAGTCACGTGAAGATTCACTTGGGGAAAGGCCTTTTTGGCTGACTAGTGCTGGCGTGTTTGCTAAACTCAGCCATTTTGAGAAGTTTATTGAACTTTGGTTTTGGATTTACCTGTAGCCATCGTTCCATTTGATGAATTCGCCAGCCCGAGATTCTATTTCAACGAATTCTATGAAGATGCTGATTATGAAATATCCTTGCTTGATTTTAGCTCACCCTGTACATCCACGACGAAGTTTCGCTGGAGACCATTTGGCGATTATGAAGATCCTGTCAGTGATTGTCATGACTTCCTTCAAAGGTTACCGGTTTTGACTTGAATTTGTAACATCTTCCCGTAGCAGCATATAAAGTGGTTCTACAAGTAATTTAAGTGAGCGGAAATGAAGAAAGGATGTGAAATTCAATATTCACCCAAGAAGTTGTAGTTTTTACTCTTGATCTCTATTCGAATTCATTGCATGCACTGAGCTGAACTTTTCATTTATTCAACTGCATCCCCGAAACATTAATATTGTTATCATTTTATGAGGCTCACTTGTGGACTAAATCGTAGTCATGCTTTGTGAGCACGAGGCAGCTCATGCAGTCAGTCCATTGGCTGTGACTGAAAGAACGAGTCACCCTTCACACTGTGAATAGCACTGATTATTTTTCGAAGCGTTTTTCGTTCGTCTCTCTCCGCTCAAAAACGGTCTTGCTTTGTCACTAGGTAGCGGTGCATAGGCCTAGACTTTCGGGGCTACTGCGCTTCACGATTTACCTTTCGCTCCAAGTGTTTATTTGCACAATCTTGATCATTAAGGACGTGCGAATGAAGCAGACATGGCTGTGTGCATTAAGCAGGCTCGAATTCAGTCTGTTGCACATACGAAGCACGAACTTACTCAACTTTTGAAAAAGCAATGCTTTCCTTGTAAGTCAAATTGGAAGCAGTATCTATGTCCAGCTGGACGTTAAATAGCAAGCAGTTTGAAATAATCTGATTCGTGAGAGTCCATTTTCCAAATGCCACAAGCATCGTCAGAGATCTGCAATATGTACAGTTGTCAACAGTTTGGATTTGGTGAGTAAAATAGTTCACGTCATCTGTACAAGCTGCAGACAGCACGGACACAACCATGAAGATTATTAACCCATCAAAACGGGGTTAGTTCCCTAAATCTGTCATCCGGCAGGCTTAGAATTGCCAAAGCAGCCTGATAAAATCTTGTACATCGAAGTTTTCAGGTCTTGGAAGAGTATCCGGACGTCGTAAAAACATGCACTAAAAAGCAAGACACTAAGCGATTGGGTGGATGGTGACACACAGATCCCAACAGGCCTGGCTTTGCAGTCGAATGATGTGTTCTTCATTTCACGTAAAAACGCTAAACTCGCTGCCGAGGTCACTTATATCCAATGTTTACAAGTACTAGAGGTAATGAAATAGCCAAGGTTTTCCATTATTCTATTGAGCTGCAGATAGAATGGATCATATGCCACGAGAACGACTTACTATTAGGAAATAAGATACTTGTTAAAATTAATATAACTAAATTCCATCAAATGAAACCCTAATAAACTTTATTAGTTTATCCATTAGCCACTATATGGTCTAAGATGTCAAACAAAGTCGTCCCCTAATGTCTGCCATTTCCTATTTCGAATTAATGTCAAAATGCAATTAGTTGCCTTCCTCTAAACTTCTGAAGAATTGTCTCAGTGAAGCTGCACCTTCACAGTCCCACCGCAGATTCATTTTGGACATTTGCAGTCCGCCCAATTCTAGTTGTAATTTCAGCTCGAAATTTTTTTGAATAAGGACCTTGACAAATTTCAAGATAAATAACAATGCTATGGAAAACGCCTGACCCAAAAAGGCCTAGATATCTTATTACCATAGTTTTATTAAACACCAGTGGAAGACTGAGTACACTGGTCTTATGTGATAAAAGTTCAAAACCGTCTGCTCAAACATATACACTCAAGTCTTTTCAAACCTAACCAGTGCATCCCAATGATAATGTACCAAAAAGGTTAGCCAATGCTACATCGATCGTTATTCTTGATTTGTCCGTTGTGTTTATTCTGATTCTTTCTGAGCACCTATTATAATTTGGTCACTGTACCCTCCAAACCCACAAGGCCCTATGGTGGTAAGATACTACTCTTTGCATCTTTGTTGTGTGAGTTTACTGCTTAGTGTTTTATGTTGTAAAGTTTGTTGGTTAGAATAACACATACTTTGTTAAACGTTTCAAATCGTCTTCTATTTTTTTGGGGATTCGAGGCGTGTTCAATCGTGAAACTCGAAGTTTCGTGGACCCTTATTATTTACAGTAAGAACTTTGATTGGCCTAAGAATGAACTTGGGTTGGCCAATGGTCACGCAGTAATTTATCGCATCAAGTCGGTAGCTAGAATTCTATCACGTAAGGACAAACGTGGCAGGCGCATTCAGCTTAAGTTAACTTTACTCACCTGACAGAGGCCCCCGTAACCTCTGACGCCACCAGTGGGACTTACTCTGACCAGTATCTAAATGTTAATTTCCGTGCTTATCGTATCAGTGTCAGAAATAATAATAAAATTAAACAACCACAAAAGAAATTGTTTGTAAGCGATAAGCAGAGAATATGCATTTTTTCTTGTCTCTATTCCTTTACAGTCCTACCCAAACTTGAGCAAGTATTCTAGCACTGACTTCAAATCATGTATTGGTTTCGACTAAAAACCGCCGACGTGCATTGTCCTTTAAGCCCCCCCCCCCTTCTAAGAAGTTTGTTCGAGGTATCTGGAAAGCGGATGGATTCCTATTGGAATCGATATTCTCATTCTTTATGAGTTCGAGCCCCACATCAAAGTCTGAACAACCGGTGACCACTTCGTGATCGCCTTGCTCAAAATTCTCCCATAGCACTATTTTTATACTGGGCCTACCAATCCACTAGCTGGCCTGTTAGCTCAGACTTGCTGACGACAACAACACCTTTTAGTAATCTCTACTCATACACTTGGATTTCTACTTTCTACCCACTGTTCTCAGCTCGTGGTTTACTTACGCATCTTGCATACACTAAATCTAATCTGAATGCACATTTGGAAGAAGAGGGGAGTGTCTAGAAGATCACCGAGACGCATGAGCAGGCAATAAATTGTCCCTATTATATAAGACCTTCAAAGCTATCAGTAGGCAAAGGTGACACAAATTCCGTATTGTCAAAATTGCCACTTTTCACAACCTTAAAGTCCAGGTTGATTTAGCAAACGTTTACACTGTTCAGACGCCAGCCTTGTTTGTCTCAAATGTCTAAATGCTGTAGTTACTTAAGTATCACTAGTTGTAGATCAGCCGTTTTAATGTGAATTACACACTTGGAATTTTATAATTATTCTACACTGACACTAACTACTATTATACCTCCACTTTTTGAGTGCACTTAAATGCTTAATTTACATATTTCTGATCCGAATTAACTTTAAATGGGTTATATTCGGGCCGGCAAACCCATAAACTAATTTCAAATACACCGCTGAACAATTCTGGATCCTTATGTGTCTTACCGCAGCTAAACATGAGTAGAACGTTCTAAAATTAATGTCTAAACACCTAACCATCTCCAGTGTAGAAAATTGCCGATTACCGTCGGACACTGATAATCCTTTAGAACACATGTGTGCATTGATAAACTCCAAGGTCCCCACATTAAAATCACCCTCGATATGCCTAATTCGTTGACGCATTAAAACACAGATAGAGGGTTGGGCACTACATTTTTTCTAAAAATTTCATTTAAAATTCGTAAGAACATTCAGTCTCAGATAGAAAATAATTCCTGAATATGCATAACTATGGCCATTTCCAATCTGCTGTTTCTTCGACAGGGCACTTTTACGGGCACTGATATGGGAATTTGATACTCCGACTGGGTGACAGCAACTGATCCAACACGTTACTCTCCCATGTCTACGGAAATTCACCTCTCTTCGCCACGACTTTTTGGATTATGATTCATTTTACTTGAGTTTGAACAGCCGACCACAAGTAGAAGCGCAGTGCATTTAATCCCTAATCTTTTAATCCACATGGCACGCCAGATCCACGTCTGTGGAGAGCTACGAGTTTCTGCAGGTGGCTCAAAGCCTTAGTGGGGCTGCTTTCGGCAGATTTCAAATGACGATTGAGTTGTCAACTTTGCATTTGGTGGATGTGCCTGCGGAGACGCAGTTAGCAGAAATTTGATGGAAAATTTACCACCTTCACAACGAAAAATGGGAATTCACTTGACTAAGAATCCGAAGATAACGACGATTCTTGGTAATCTAAATTGGTAATCAACTGTCTGCGAATTTTCCAGGCAGTGACGCCTCCTGTTGACTATGCATTTTGATTGTGACCACAGTAATAGCACTTGGAGTATGCTGAATCCAGGAATGGAGACATCTGCAGGTCGTTGAAACGTGTTAATTTTTAACTACATCTCAAAGCACCTTTTACTTAGCCGCTGTTTATTCGTAATAAGGCTTTTGAAGTGTGGTATGCTATGGAAGAAAGTGGCCATGGCTCAATAACTGCATAAGAATGGATGCAATTTTTTTCTCCTAAAAGTTTCAACCCAACTGCAACACGTAAAACGGACAATTCAACCACAGCCTCAGCGGTAAAACGACCCAGTTGCGATTGCTGTAGCGCGGAATTTTTACGCGTCCTACTTGCAGCCCACGTGCACCGGATACCATGTGATTCGCATTCGCGCAGTTAAAGAGTGGAGGAGAGTGGCGGTGTGTTTGGATGTGCGACCGCGTTTAGCAAGCCGCTTTCGTGGCTTGTTAAACGCGGTTCTCATTCGTGAGCGTGATACTCTAGAGCCATTGGCGGGGATACGAGGATGGGAGCAGGCTGACTTATTAATGATGCATTACATTACCATAGATAAGGAGGTCAAAGTTGCCTGTCCAACGAATGGAATATACATGAAATGCCGAAGCGCGTCGGAAATAGGCCAGAGTCTACAGGTAATATATACCGATTGATCCGAAATTCATTGATAAAAGCAACGAGGCTCCAAGGCTTGGTTACCAAAGGCACTTAAAAGCAAACTCCTACCCCAACTATGAAAAACGAAAATCTGCTTATTTAATAAAAGTTGGTGGCCTGTTCATAGATTTGAAGAACCAGATCGAAATTTCAAACTGTCTCACTTGTATGTTCATAACTCAGCAATCTCCTTTCGTGCTTAATGGGTTAATTTCTACAAAAGGTGATTTACCTTTAGTAAAAACAGACATTTATTAATGTGGCGCCTTTATTTTTGTCTAGTACTTATGACAGTCCGGCGGAAAGTATGTTTTCGGTTATATTAATCTATACACTAAGGTGAAAAAAGCTTTGCATTTTGCGTTCATAAGGTCGCAAATGACTCAACTTTCAGTAATTATTCCAGAACACTCTCAGAGACAATAATTTGCAGTTTTCTTGCTCACAACCTGGTATGAATTCGTTAGCTATTGTTTTTTTGTTCTACATGCACTAGGCTGACGCAAGATCAAAATCCGTTTTTTTGTTATGCATGTATTAGATTGCACTTACTTCGATTTCGTAGAGTGCCACACTATTTGTTCTCAAATATTAACAGAGGTTTCGTTCTTAATCATCGCTTTCTTTATATTTAATGGACAATCGTTTATTATGAACAGACATTTTGCACGAACCGACAGCCCCATACAATGAATAAGCCCCGGTGATTAACATTTATTATATTTTGCGCATACACACTAATCGAAAAATAGCCCAAGTTCTCATATTAACGGGGGAGGTTGTAGTTAAAAAGGTCATATAAGCGGGACAGGGAAGTCACCGAAATGCACGCCATCACGGGAGACAGCAAGGATTCCGCGGGGGTTACGTATAAGCACGGCACAAACAGTAAAACAAACTAAAAGGTTTGTTGACAAAACAATGTACGCGGAAATGGGAATGCGGAGTAGACGCAAATTTCATATAAGCGGTAAAACTGCAGTTTTACTCGGTTGTCTTGGCGTAGGCCTCATCCGCGAGCTCAAAGTACTTAGCCGCCAGGCGACCATCGGTCTGCCGTGTTGCCGACTCCGCTGCCTCAGTGTACAGATCACCTTAAATTGAAAACAGGGGTTTTAGACAAGAGCTGCGGGCCAAATACAAAAGCGCTAATGCAGATAGCTGGAGGGCTCCACGAGCAAAATGGTTAAATGACACATTCGTGGTGGCATGTCTACCGACTATCGGACAGGAGCAGTTGTTTGCGGTTGTGGCTTTATTAGGTGGGCCCAAGCAGTCGCCGATCGCAGGGCCTTAGCAATAAGGTTCCACAAGTATTATGCCTACTCACAATAGTCCGAATCGAAAAACTCAGCCAGATCCACACATTTAATCGGGAGACAACCTTTATCAGCTACACCCGTTAATCTGCACAATTAGATGTAGTGTTTATATTTGGAGCCAACCCAGGCTTGGTGGATGGGCAAGCCAGACATCATTAGACAAGGCCTGGACAATAATGAAGAAGAGGATCGGTTTATTGAATCGTGAGCACAAGTTAGCAATACATGAACTAAGAAGAGTTGTATAGTATTTACACCTTAGAATCCACTTCGAAGCCATCGTACCTCGGATATTTCAAGAATATCTCATTTAACCGATTTTCCACTTACTAACATCAGCACATTAACAGGGCCATATAAAAGAAACATGCAAAATAAGTTGAGTTAACAAGTGCGTAAAATAGTTCAAATCCGAAGCTACTTCATGACACTATACATGATGCTACAACTGGATACAACATTGGGGGGGGGGGGTTAATTAAAATATTGGATCGGAAGCAACAGTTGAAGGATTGTACTCATTACACATTGTACTATAAAAACTGTTTTATCCTAAAACCAATAGGATTCACAAGTATTGGAGACTATTAAGCCAAAGTTATGGGCATATTCAAACTATGTAGGCATTATTAGTGTCATTGAAATCAAGTAAATCTGGATTTTTAACGTCATTGTGAGTAATCATAAGCAGAGAAGTTAAAAGAATTTAACCGTGTGGATTGTATAGATTCAAAGAACCCGTCTTATTTTTCATCAAATAATCTAATTCTGAATAAAAAAAAAGAAACGACCTCATTTTTCACGTCCGGGAATGGATAAATGCAGGTTAGGTCGCCGCTGCTGATCTTATCAACGGGGAACACCATCAAACTACATTAGGTCGAAAACACTTACCAGCCATGCTAGGATCGGCTTGTAGCCCATGCCCACCGACTTCGTACATCTCCGCTAACCTTGCAAGCAGCCGGTGTATCGGAGACAGATCCTCTGCTGCGTCGTAACGGCCTTCAGCATCGCAACCCTCATCTGCCTCACAGCAGCCATCACCGGGGATTGTGATCCCTGCGTTTACAATGGCCTTTCGGTACCAGGTGACGGCTTCGGCCCAGGGGCGACCCGCGGACCCAGCGGGCACTGGAAAGCCGCGGTGGGAAGACAATAGGATGAGAAAATCATCTACTGGGGTCGTGCGAAGATTTAATGCCTTCCTAATAACTACTCGATCAACCACGGGCGGAGAATCCGAGTTAGATCCACCAAAAACAACCGATGCATCCATGTAACGTGCAAGAAGAATCATACAGCGCCGGTCACCACCCATTGATGAGCGCCACAAGTAGTCAACGCCCAGACTCAGGTCCTCTTCAAGAGGCTAAGTTAAAAAAATAAGCGCCCTTGAAACGCCACCGCGTTCAACCCAGCTGATGAGATTACATTACCTGGTGTACTGTTTAGTGAATTTACCTTGATAGGACAGTCTGAAAGGAGTTGGGTAGGGAGACCAAGGTAATAATGAGCCATGATTATTAGAGCCTCAAGGCAGCCCAACTGAGCTGCAAGACGCTCATGAAATAGAACTGACTCCCAGTCGATTGACCGGGAAGGATCGTCCTCGTGGGGTTTGGTGCTTTCGTCTAGCATGAGTCCGCCCAGTCCATTCTGTGACCAACCTCCAATAGGCCTTTCCACAAACCTGCCAGCTTCGTGTAGCCGTGCAAGTTCGTGATGCAACTGGCCCAAAATGGATTGGCCGATCTCCTGATCCAGGTTCGATGGGTGGGCTGCTGAAGCTGATTTGTGTGTCTCGTGAAGAGCTTGGTGCAGTGGGCCTGCAACAACGGACACTTCAAAGTCCACGTCGGATGATTCGCTAACAGTTCGCGTTCTTCGGCCTCGTGAGCGAAACATCCCACCACTTCCTTCGTCATCCCAACTGAACCCCGAGTCGACGTCTAATACAGCATCAGGAAACGTGGGTAAATCAATGTCATTCGATTCAGTGCTGCTTGAAAGGTTTCGAAGGGCAGCAGGAGCTCTTACATCACTCGAAGCTTGCATTCGGCAACCGAGTTCGGTATAATTGTCGCCGGCAGAGCAACCACTTAGGCTGCGTAGACGAGGTGTGACACGATACTCATCCTCTTTAGTGACTGTAGGACCATAAAACTGTTTGCTGTTTGACCGATAACACGCGGAAAGGGACGTGGAGGGTGAAAAACCCAGGGGAATCATACCGAAAGAGAGAGAACGTTTGCGGACATGTGGGCGGAAGAATCCATCCTCGTTAGTCAACGACGACGCTAGAAAATGATGCATAGTTCCATGCGGCTGTTGGTACTGTCTATTTGTAGGGGACTATAATTAAAAGTGAATGAATAAAATGTGGGACAAAGGTGCCAAGAAGATGACAACTCATACCGAAAGAGATTCAAGGGTTTCAGAAACATCGGCGTCTTCTCCAGTATCTTCATCAGATTGGTTTTGCACATCTTCAATGTCCACATTTACATCGGCTTCGCCATTAAAGAGCTCCTTTACCTCATTAGCTGATAGATCAAACGGAGTTAAACCAAGGTAAACGCACAGGGGATTGCATCGATGAGAGTGAAAAAATAAGGCCATTCCACGGAGTCCTAAGTTCCCGTCATTGTAGCCGAGGCCGTCAGCTGTATGGATTTGAGGGTCAGTATATAGATCGCCAACACCCTGGATATCCACGACTAATAGGCGATGACCAGAACGCTCGAAGGTAAAGTGGCTGAAGGCCTATACATTTGGGATGTGGAAAAACGGGCAACGTAACCGAACATATGGGGACAGAAACGAAACCACGCCTAGAGGTTAGACGACCATTTAACGGCGAGTGATTTAGAGCACGTGGTTTATGATTTAAGCAAATAGTTGGGGGCATTAAATAAGCATGTTGGTGCCTCAGCGACATTTGTCAATTTTGGTTCAATTACCGGCCCATGGCTACAAGATGCTGGACTAGCATGATGTTTTCATTTCTTGACTTAGACAAATTGCTGACATTTCCGTGGAGTAAATTAACGAGTATTAGCACCGCCATGTTTTTTATCCATGGATTAACCACTTCTTTAAACATCCACAAACCAGAAAGGCGTTTCCTGATATCCTCATAGAATTTACAACGGTTGATTGATATTCTACCTGATATTTGGTGGATTATGGGGCATTGACCTTTGCGATAATGCGGTAACAAACATGGAGAGCGTTGATACTGCAGATAATCAAGAGAAATTGCTTTAAAGCGACATAAACTAACGTGAAAATTGATAGGGTTATCATGGAAAATGAAACCGCACGTGTTAGAGGAGCCTATGAAAAATTTTTAAATTAAGGTACCAGACACAGTGGGTCATCTTAAGAGTGTCAGTGTATTCCAATATTTTCTGGTTTGACATTTGAGGTGCTGGAAATCTAGTATAAAGACAGCATCAATGAAGACTAAAGTCAGCTGTGAATTCAAATAGTGTTTAAAGTTGGAAAACACAAATAAAATAAAACACTAGAATTCACAAAAAATTATGCGTAAACATATATCTTGCAGACAACATAAAGTGAAAAAGAACCCCGACTAAAGTTAATGCGGTTGAGGACGCGGGTGCTTCTTTTCAGCCAGGCTGCCTGTCAAAGGCACCGAATTAACATGAAGCGATGACAAGGCCATAAAATTTGAGTACGTGCAAGGCAGACACATAACTGTTGGCGTTGATTTAACAACCCTCTGGAAATTACCCCAGGTAAACACTAATTCAAGCAAAGAAATTATGCAGCGTGCTAACCTGCGGCGTGTTTCGAAGCTGATCAGCAACGAACCCAGAGTTAGAGTTGTATTTGCAATACTCCCCATCCATATATCGCTCGATGTGATAAAATTGAGAAGTAGTTTGGCGATGAATTGAGGGTGCATTTATCAGCGTAATTGAACTTCGACGCTTTGTATCGCAATGGGGAGGAGGACTAACAGGGGCTTCGGGAAGAATTTCTATCACAGACATTTGGAATACATCGACCTAGGATTTGTGAAAAGGGGTTATTTTAATCGAAAGAGCATATATCAAAAAATACCGTGAGCAAACTCACTTTCTTTGGGGGGTTTTGCCTGTTAAAAGCCTCGGCCCACAATTTAGCTTCCATTTGCAAACGTACATCGTCTAAGTAAACGGAGTTACTAACAGAGGAGATGTAGCGCTTTGCAACGTAATTTGAAGCGGAGTACCAGTCACCATTGTCGGGGGCCTTTTTTCTACAAAAATGGTATGTAATCCTGTGGATACGAGCCTCAAGTAATACAATTATGAAAAAGGAGGGTAACAGTTGCTACTAAGAAGTAATTCACGATTATGATAGCAATGCTAAACGGAGGAAACACATAACGAGCTAAGTTGCAAGTACTTTCAAAACAATTTTGTCAAAATTGGAAATTACAATCTGAAACATTCTCTCATAGCACCGCGATTAAATGCCTTTTCCTCCAATTTAACTAAAATATTGTCCTTGATCCATTTCTTCTTAAGTGCGCTGTAACGGTGACGGATAGCCGCAATAGTAGGTGTCGACTTTAAGTCAAAATCGCTCCATGGATCCAGCTCGGCAGCCCGAGAGCGAACTTTCCTGAAGGCCGATTGCCACAACTTAGCTCCTTAAAATGTAAATCAAGAGAATTAGGATATGTGCATCTTCAAATCATCAATAAAATCGACACGGGATTCAAACCTGGAGAACACGAAAGCCCCGAGTTCTGTCGACACACATTAGTCGGAAGCGACTGGGCATCCGAGCGCTTCACTAATATGCCTTGTGTAGAAGAATACTTTGATGCATCAGTAGTTTCCATTTAGCAGCACAGTAATAATGGTTTGAAAAGAAAACAAGTAAACAAGTCATCTGCTAAATTTTTTCCTCAGCTTATGGGCTGTTCGCCTTAAAACACTTCTGTGTTACAAACTGACAAAGGATGAGTGCTCAGATTTAATACTCGGAAGGAAAGAGATACACCACAAGAGCAGTACGAATTGCTAGGACAAACTCCCGTACTGCACAAACACGATAGGCTACGAATATAATGAGATTCGACGCCCTGACCGGTATTGGCTACAAATGTCACATGACCTAGGGCATTTTACGAAGTAGTACTTCTAATGAGTTCAAAGACCTTGGGCAAGAAATTTAATAAAAAGCAATGACTTTTTAATCTTAAAATCTGATCTAAAAGCTAAGTAAATAGTTTTTGTTATAAATAATAGCTCCTAAAAACAGCTTGTTCAACGAATCCTCAAGGGCTTTGTCATTCTACATAAATTTAAAATGCAAAATTACTTATTTACAGTAATTATGCTGTTTTGGCAGAGTTGGCAGGTGTTGTGCTTGCTGACTCTCCAAGATGCAAGCAATTTATTATCATGAGCTTCCTCAGCGAACCTTTCGAACGAAGTCCAGAACGCTTTCGTTAACAAAACCTACACATGTTGGTGAAATCCAAAGTTATAAGTACAAATGTACACTTCGACTTGTTGCTTTGTCCATATTTTCATATATCTAATTCACGATATTTGCAGTTTACAATGCTAATCAAACCCATTTTACTAACGGGGGCTCTGATAAACATTTATTCGATTAATTTAATTCAACTGGAACAAAATTACGAGTACCGCGGATTTAGAGCGCTATCATACTTTTTAAAATATTGTGAAAATGTAACAAATTCCACAGGTAGCCCTCTGGTTTATCAAGAACGGACAATTGCTGACATATTTTTTTGACTACTCTACCACACCACTGCGAACCTTTTTGATTAGGTTGTCAGACGAAAATTATTTATCCAAATTTGACTCTCTGCTTATAACAATTAACACATGGCTCCTTTTCTCTGCATTCATGACAGAAAGTAAAGCAGGCCATTCTGATAGACAATGAGAAAGTGTCAAAATAAATTGACTTAGAAGTATTTACAGAAAATATTGGTAATTTATTTTCTTATAGAGACATTCGTCAGCAATTTACATGTGGTTTTTGCGGCATAAGCAGTATCTAAATGAGTTGTTGGCAAAAATCTTAAAAAAATTGTTTTAAAATACTAAGTCAACAAAACCATATGTGCAAGTTCTTAGGTTAAATCTGTTACGTTTGCCCGTAGCAAAGAGAAAATCACTCAAATAACGGTACCATATCCCTTGCTAAAGCTAGAACCGACATTCCCAGGCTAACACAGGAACAAGACCAGGGCTCGTGTAGAGAGCCTTAATCGCATCAGCCACGTGCAAAGAAGTCAAGTATCGAAAGTAAAACTAATTTAAGTCAGCGTTGACAATGACTTGATAAAAAGCGTACCAAAACAATTGTCAGTTAATTAATGTAAACAAAATCAGAAACCAATCTTGGGGAATCGTGAATCCCCAGCAATAAGACATATTGATTATTCACGATTCCGTTCCGTCGCTCTACCCAGATGTTCCTTTTTACACTCACCAATATAGGCCCGGATTTTTTAGTAAAATAATGTGATGCTAAGCTTATTTTGTCATTCTATCCAAATCATCGCTGTACGACGATTAACCTCCGCCACACTCCTTTTATTCAGTCGACGCAAAATCTTTAACGATCCAACTTTCAGCTTCTTTGCTAAATAAAAAGGTTGCATTCTTTGCAAAAAAATCATCTTAAACGACAAAACGTGGTGACGCCATGAGGTTCAGCCAAAATCTGGTAACGACAGCTCGACATGGTTTAATAGCTGTCGCATTCAACTATTTTGAATCTATCAGCTCACAAATGCACTGCCCTAAGTTTTTTACATCCATGAATTGCAGGATCATATTTATAAGAAGGATCATTCTAGGAGTTTGGTGAGAAGGAGAGTAGGATTTTAGTCATGGTCAATCTGTTAAAATTCAATACAAATTTTTTTAAACCAAAATACAATATTAGGCAAAAAAAGCACACATGCATATTAAAATTAGGTCATTGATAAAAATTTTATTTTATAATTTATTGGATTAAAAATAAGCAAAATAATAATTGAGCAACCTTAAATTTTCGTTTATATCAATAAAATAGTAGTAACCAATCACTTGTGCTTAAGGCGATTTTTTGAAATTTTTGGAATGTCGGAACTAATTAAGCCTCCTAAGATCTTCACACCAAATGAGTGGTTTTGTTCTAAGCAACTTAAGTACAAAAATGCTGATGCTGTGTGTAAACTTGCACAGAACCTGGATTTTGAATGCGATAGAAGTATAGAGGAAATTAAGAATCGTACTGATAAAACCATGGAGGATGTGGACAAGAAGTTAGGTAATATGGACAATACAAATAAGCTTTGTATTGAGAACAAAGAATTAAGAATCTTAACTTTTGGAAGAGTGAGCTTGAAAACAAGCTGGCGGATATAGCAAAGAAATCAGATGCTCTACATTCTTACATTGTCCGATTGAAAATGGCGTTAGATGCTACAGCGGAGCCTTTACACATATCACAGCAATGTATTGCCGTAAGGTACACAAATATTTCCGAAACATTTTAAGAAATGAACGCAAGGGGATTGATCTAGTGGCTGACGATCCTCACAACCAACTCATGCGAGAAGTTGAACTATTTACAAGAATACGCACACTTTTAAATCGTACGATTGAACAAGCGATTGAGCAATTAAGGTAACGCTCTGCTATAGGTTATATCCAGACTTAACCGAAAGTCAGCTTTTAACATGAAAAAGGACTTTCTTGCGAAGCAAACAGCTCAGAATCTGGACAAATATGCAAAGTCTCTTTCTTTTGGTGAACATATTCCAGATGAATTAAAATGTATTAACCCCCCTGGGTCGTAAGTAAACACTATGATTATTTAAGTATGTAGGTCGCTAAGCACAGCGGAATGGCAAGCTGCTGTCCAGAGGAATCTAGATGAGGCGGACCGGCAGGTCCAAAATTCAAATCAAATGTTAAGCTTAATCGATGGTATTTTGCTGCAGGTATTTAATGACCAAAAACAGCAAGTGGATTCAACAAACTGGGCTATTAAAAAACGGGTTAGTGAAACGCGCGACACAAAGCGGAAACTAGAAGAGCATCTCTCGATTGTAATGTTGCAATTCGATTTTAACAAAGTAACAGATATTCAAAGAAATTTCCGACATGGAAGATAACATCACCGAAATCAAAAAAGCACTTTGTGACGTAAAGAAAACCTCTACAATCACAGGTATTAGACGGAACCTTAGGGATTGCAGGCCCCAAACAGAACTATGCAGAGACACCCCACATTACAGGTATGAATTAGGCATAAAGTACACCATCAGCAATTTTATTCTTTTTCAGAATACTCGATCAAGCGATAGAATTGCAAATGGATACAGACACATTACAAAAAAAGCTCCACGAAGCTGAGGAGGGATTAAAGGCTCTCTGTAGACGGCAACTAGACCTTGAGGAGCAGATCCAAATCAAATCACAGTCACTTCACATTGAAGAGGCCCAAGTTCAAGGAATGAGATCTAGCATTCTGATCAAACACTTCTAGAAATAACATACACAAAACCAACACAATCCTGATTCGCCCCTTTGTTGTACCACGTAAGCGGGTCCGCAAACAAGAACGAGACAGGATATTAAACATTTTATACATAGCGTGCAAGTATTAAAAGATGTTCAATTACAGGCCAATAATACAGCTAGGGTACATTAAAGTTCAGTCATCGTCATCTTTGAGGCTTCCAAAGACACCAAGCGGAACTGGTTGTTTCTCAATTCGGATACCTAAAGAATTGAAATAGATTAATAATGTGATTTCCCAAGGCTTGACAATATATTACACTTGAAACCTACGGGAATTGGAACCATCCTCAAGGTCTTCGAGAACCTTGGCTTCTTTTCCTTCTTCATCATTTTCGACGACGTCCTCGTTTTCATCTTCCATCGGAAGATCTATGTCAATAGCTTCAGGATTTTTGGAAGCCAGTTCGCTCGTGGCCTTATTAACGGCCCCAACTTCTGAACCTGCTTGATTTACGATGCCAGCTGATTTAAAGACAACTAACGGCCGATTTGCTGAGGAGGTTCCTTCTGCTGTAACAGCTGATTCAACAACCTGCATTGGGTTTTCGACTATAAAAACGAGATGTTTGATTTACACGTTAAGTAAAAAAAAACAATCTAGCACAGCAATATGTGGGGTAATATATAGCATTAAGATTTGAACTTAAAACCCGAATTTTCAGAAACTTACCTTGTTCTTTTGTGGCGGCCAAATGGCTTGCCATAAAGCTGACCTTCGTGTTGTAAGTGGCCTGCACACTGCGCTTGATACGCAGCATTTCCCGCAAGGTATCTTCATTCCCATGAGCAAGTTCAAACTCCTTCCAGATTTTCCAGAAGTCCGGCTCAGTCTACAAAAGCGGAGGTGAGACATAAATTTAGCCATGGAATACAAGTACACAAGCTATGGGGTGTTGAATGCAGTGATAATTGTGGGGTCATTTACCCGGGGGTCGCACATTTGAGCAGCATAAGCGTACACGGCACGCGCCCGGTCAACTTCACCCAGCTTTCTTTCTAAGTCAGCAAAGCGGAGACACATCTGCCGCGCATGTTTCTCTGGCAGCCGCTCAATAGCTTGCTCATAGGCCGCACGCGTATGAGTTACGCCATGGAGATCAGCAATACGTTGGATGTAGATATTGAACATCTGCATAGTGAAATCGGTGAGAACACGTAAATATGCAATTTCTTCCACAAGTTTAACTCAACGCTGGTTACAAGCAGGTATGCATTCAAGATTTATGCAAACTGCATCACTAAGCTCACAGTGAATCGCTCCTCCGGTTCAACAGCCTCTGTTGCTCGTTCATAGATTTTGATTGCACGTCGAGCTAAGCCGTGTTCCTCTTCCAGTTTTGCGTACAGTAGGTATAATTCTGAAAAACAAGCAAAGTCAAACTAATAGCTTACACAATTATCTGCACTTGGGGGGTGCTAGTGCGGAAATCAACAGCTAAACCTAACGCTAAAAATTTGGTTGCAATTATGGTGAAAATAACAGACGTATCTGAATGATTATTTTAGAGCATATTACACTCTAGGTCGACATTGTTTTGCCGATCAAATTACGAACATCTCAATGTCCAGAAACTTGTCTAGCCAAAAGAGAGCAGTGTACAGTTGGTGCGAGCTTACGTTTAGCAAATTTTGAAGGGCACTTTTCCAAACACTGTTCAAAAAGGTCTCGAGCTCGTTCCAACTTGCTTCCACCCTGAAAATGAAGGATAAATTTACATGGAATGTGTATGATTGAGATGTAGTATTAAGCAAAAAAACTACAGGTTCATCAAGAAGTCCCATACATGGTGCTTGTGTGGTAGTAATTCAGGCAAATGCAATGAAGCTTCAGATTCAATGAAAAACAAAAGCACGACCTTCGCAAAACATTCATAGGCGAATGAATGGATCTAGTTTCCACTTCGCTGAAGGATGAATTGAAAAAAATAGCATCCTAAATTGGCCTTTTCGTGAAACTTGGGCTCGGTCTCAGCACCATACAAGATTAAAGTATAAATAGGTTTGACTTACATAGCGTTCCATGAAGTTAGTGAGGTAAGTTGCCCAAATATCGAAAACATTCGGCCAGCGGAAGATGGCCACTCCCTTTTCGTATGCCTACATAAGAACAGACAAATGGAACATTCTAGCCATGTGCGACGCGGACACAGCCATCGACGA
Source organism: Mesocestoides corti (assembly GCA_900604375.1). NCBI lineage: Eukaryota > Metazoa > Platyhelminthes > Cestoda > Cyclophyllidea > Mesocestoididae > Mesocestoides > Mesocestoides corti. Next base: position 164,476 of record UXSR01005216.1, read on the forward strand.
CAGCCTTACCTTGAAAGCCTCCTCAAAATAATTGTGCTCCTCAAGAAAGAGACCGTAGTTCATAATAACCTGTGGAGTAGCGATTCGATAATCGATCATGCGATCATAAGCAGCCTAAGGATAAAAGGAAAAGACCCGGATGTCAAATGACGGTTGCTTGTGCTGACATTGTCCCCGATTCACAGCACGGTAGAAACCATCGCGCAACAAATGTTTGAATTCGATCAACTTTAAAAAAGGGCAAATTGAATCTTAAGGCTACCAGATTCCATCCGACGCATAATCAAAAAAATGAGAATGCGACATGCCTTTGTCGTCTGGAATGTACCGAAACTCTCTTCGAGGTCAGTATACATGGTCCAAAGCCGAAGGGATTTGTGAAGTCGATTTTGAACCGGTTCCGAGCGATCATAGTAATCGACTTTGTGCGAAGCAGCCGGAGTGACAGCCCGAGCAAGTAGCTGAAGAGCGGTCTCAGTTTCTCTACATAAATTTTAAAAAATTATTTTCACCGTCTAGGAAAAGCTCTGGGACAATCTTTTGCATTCACGAAATTACGGAACGATATGAAATTCAAGAGCTTATGAACACGAAAATTAATAATGTATTATGCATTCTCACCCGTGTCGTATTTCCATCTCAGCCCACTCACACCAAACAGAAGCCAAATCTTCAACATGCACAAACCCAACTCCTGTTGCCTTTTGTAAGACCATCCTTGCATCTGAAAGCTGATTATGTCTTTCGTAGAGACGAGCGAGCTCTATCCATAAAGTTGACGGTCGACCAGCTGTTGCCTTGGCTAAAGAAAAAATTTCAAGATTAATTATCAAGAAGTTTTAAATGTAAAAAAAGGTAATAACTAAAGCACCTGGGTCCACAGAGCTTATGCCCTCCATGAAAGCTTCTATCTGCTTTCGTGGTCCCTGTGGTTCTAGCAGTTCGACGCGCTGTAACCAATCGCTAACATTATGGGGATTTTGTCTTAGGAGAACGCTGTTCAACAGAAGAGGACGACGCTCCATTAAAGCTTCCAGCCGCGCCAAGCAGAGTTCTACCTCCAGTTCATCTTTCATAAAAAAATTAACATAAAGGTTAATAACAAAGTAAAATAATATATGTTAAGTCATTGGGCAACGCTAAGACCAACCCGTTTCGGTTATGCTCGGAGATTTTTCGAGAGCATCCATGCGAGCTTTAGCTATCGATTCTTCAAACTCTGCATAAGCATCGAAAGTTTGGCTGAAATCACGGACAGTTATCACAGTCGTAATAGCTTCGGCATACACATCCCTGGCTCGGGGGAGGTTTCCACTTCTAATATAGAAATCAGCGAGTGATGTCCACAATATTCCAACCTAAAATTGTTTGAAATGTTCCAAGAACACATATTGACGGCAATAACCAGTCTATGAAATAGATACTCACTTGGTCTGTGTAGCGACTGATCCCTTGTCTTATGATAGCGTCGGCGTCCAACGAGTGTATTTTGGTTGGATTCTTCACAAGAAGATCACACAAAACTTGCCACAATTGGAATTTGGATTTTCCCTCGCGACTGACGAAATTTTCATCATTAATCGCCTTTGCCAAAAGCACGCCAGCTTCGTTGACATTGCCGTTGCGGATAAGAAAATTAATAAATCGTTCGACATCGTCAGGAGCGAACTACAAGTGAGACATAATCGGAATGTTACCTTAACGTAACGCCTATAAATGCGGGCACATGTTTCATTTACAGCTGCGCCATGCTTATCAGCAAATCTTAAGTAAATTCGCCAAATCCTCTCGTGCTGTGTTATTGGCAATGCCTTCAGAGCACGATCAAAAGTGCGACGCGTCAATGTAATGTAGCCTTGAAACATAAGAAACTGAAGATAATCCGTCCAAATACGCGGCATCTACGGTAAACATTAAAATGCTAGACCGTATTTACCTTGTGCATCGTAACAAGCGCCCGTTCGTGTGCATTATTTGTTTCCTCATAAATCAAACTACCAGGACACATTCTCCTCGCATGCTGGCGGCGCAGTTTTAGGTAGTTATACCACAATTTATAACTAACAGTTAGAATTAAAAAAACCAACCTCCCAGGTAGTTGCCTTAGCGCTCTCTCAAAAGTTACGTACAGAATCTGGGGCGAACTTGATTTTTGAAACTGTACATATCTCAACCAAGCCTTAACATTGTACGGATTTTTAATTAAATTTTCTTCGAACGGCAAGTTCTCTGAGGCCTAAAAAGTCGAATAACACAAGAGAACGCATACAATATTAATAGCATCAATCATCGTGAAGCTTATATCCAAATTTCGCAGAATTAAAAGCAGTCTAGCATAACTATTTTGTGGAAGTTAAAGCTATTTGTAGGGTACATCTGTATCTATTAAACTTTTATTATTGTTAATACAGCAAAAAGTGGTACTGTAAGGCTCTAAGACTGTGCAAAAAGTAAGTATGCAGTAAAAAGCGAACGCTCAACCATCCCGTAGTCAGTTTGCAAAATTGCAAAGCCTGTTGCACTTTACTAGACTAGTCGTAATGAGAATAACTGCCTTACTGCTCAGTAATTTTGTGCTACTTAATCCTACGAAATTATTCAAGCAGCGCCAATCATCACTGGCAAGTCAAATATTTTTTGTCGCGGAAGCTCTAAAGGTACCGAATTGTTTTCAAATGAAAAATGCAAAGAGCTGACTAGTGGCCGCTCTCAAATAAAAACCATGGCTTATATGAAAAATGATTTTTGATTACATGTAAACTAGGAAGCATTTAATAAATGATTATTGTATAATGTCGCATAGTCACACGCGAGCGAAATGTTAGATAAAACACACTGCATTTACGGTCATGTTTATTAATTCGGTTTGTAAAGATTATAATCCTATTATTTATGATAATATAGGACATCAAATTAAAGTTGATCATATACATTTTTGAAAAATCATGATGATTCATCGCTTTAAACAGACTTCTGTTTAAAATGAAGTTAACTCAAAATTAGAATTTGTGCTTACGATTTATGTGATTTAAAAATATAGGTGTTAGACATAAATGAATCATTTGCTGCTGAAAATCAAATGCAATTGACTGAGGCGACACCGAAATTGATTGCTTTCTGTTGACACGCACTTTAAAAATTCTTATGACTACATCCTCTTAGTAAGCTTTAGCGATTGTCCTGATAATACTGCAGAATAATTACTTGCTTCCAGCTACCATTTAACTTTATCAGCGAAACCTTCTAGTCTAGCCAATAGTATTAATTTTTCTCTTATTCGCGTTGAAGCAAAAATTAAAGCTGTAGCAAAGTCATCAATTTCTGTCAATTTTGACACCTTAAGGCAGATTTTCATACTCTTATGAGCGTCAATTTATCCAAAAAGCAGTCCATAGCACGACAGCTAAATAAACAGCCGTTGCATATTTTGGCGGAGAAGAAGATCCCATTAAATACGAGTGAATAAATAAAATTCCCTTTGAGACTAGATATTATGAGCGGCTTTTAAAATCCTCTTAATCGTGGGTTTAATAATTACTCTAAGTATGCGCAATAAATTTTAACGAGGCTGTGTAACATGAAAAATCATTAAAGACATGAAATGATTTGATCTAATAATATAAATGCAGCAGAACAGTTAAATTGTTTGTTTTGCATTAAAGCTTGTTACTAAAAAGTTCCCGAATATCTGACATGTCAAACTTGTGATATTGGCTTTTCGTCTCTCATGACTTAACCTTGGTAAATAGGAGTCAAATGCAGCAAAACTACTTGTAAATTATAACTAATTACAAAACCTAAGCATGAATGCATTTCGACGAGATTTTTCGTAATTTGGTAACCATAAATAAATGAAAAAGCTCTTCTGTTGTGCACTTTTCCATAGCTGACCAGACACATTTTCCCCCAAACCTGAAGTCCAAATTATGCTAAGGACCGTTTTTAGCCTAATAACTGTGGCTACAGAGAGTTTTGCGTTATATAGTGCAGAAATATCTGCAGTTTGTGATATTAGCCAAGTGTTCCATGTGAATGCTCTCTCAAGGTCACTGCACTTGTTAAGGAGTTTTCATTTATTAGTCGATCCACCTTACTCATGTAAATAAAATGTCACAACACTGGGCTAGTATTAAAAAATGTAGTTCTAGAAGGTAGTATTACATGTCAAAACCCCAAACAGTGATTAGTTATTATTTGAGATCTGAATTCAGGAGTTGCAGGTAATTTTGTGGTCCTTGCAACTTTTGGACAGCCAGGTGCTTCAAAAATTTTGTGGAAGATCAAGATGGGTCTATACTATCCTCCATGCCTCCTGCAATGGATAAATAAACACACAAATGAGGTAACAGTGGACACAACGCGACATAAAAAAGCGTAATAACATGAACAACTGCCACATGTCCAAGTGTAATAAGCCTGTTAATGTACAAACATCTCGAGTCATTAAGTTGTTAAATATAGCAGAAAACTTGCAAAGGCTTGTTGCGACGCGGTATACCACTAGCTACCCAGCTAGGATGAAATCTGCGGAAGGACAGAGTCAACCTTTAATTCGAGGACTTGACGAGGTCGTCGTTGTGTGTGTGCAGTCGGAATTTGCGCGCATATTTATAGCTTAGATGTATCAGTCATAGATGAGCTAATATCAAGACCTATGTGTGAGGATAATCTAAGACAAGTATTCGTGCGAATGAGGAGGAGTTCCGGATCCGTGCGGTTGGTAAGATGCTGTGAAAAGGAGAACGCTTTGTTGAAGGTTGGAGGATTGAGATTAGAGAGTGTAAATCAACACGATTCACAAAGACCTCGATTAACGTGTCGAATGCTTCAATTAGCTGCATTGAACGTAACCAGGGTCGTTTTCACAGTTCACTTACACATGAAAAAACCAGGAAGACCAGAAATGGCAAGAACATGGCTATTTAGTAGAAAATCCAATCTGGTTGTGTTGTGTTTGTGGATTCCAAGTAGCGCATAATTAATGTGGCTGTTAACCCATAAAATTTGAACGAACTAGTTAAAGAAAAATGGCTGAATGGTCGATCTAATTAAATGATAGCAGGAGGGATAAGTGTTAGAAGATGATTTCGAATAACTAATGGTGGCGCTATGATAAGAACAACGGTGCATGCGGCAACCAGGGTGACGGTCTTGAATCGGCAGCATTCGCTAGAAATGCTTGGCGGATGTGGCATTCGCATAAAATACCCTTCCATGAAAAATTTTCAATGTACAAAGCGGATAAAGCGTTGTTGTTGGATTTGAATCCAAAGGTTTAAAAGTAACTACGGCAATTTTGTACAACAGACAGACTAATTGAAAAAAGATACTGCAGAAGGCGTCCATTTGTTTTAAATTTAATCGCAATGCATCTGATGCTCATGCAAAAGTGCCATGTGGCACGCAAGCCATCTTCCATGCCATTGAACATCACTCATACCTGGTAACTTCTTTCTACATTTTTACTCTTTTAGGTCTGCCTAATTGCTATAATATGGATTTTAAAATTTCTTCCGAAATATATCAACAAAGTGGCTCTCTCTTCATTCTTTTGCCTTATAAACGTTCTCTGAATAAGTCCTTTTAGAATTTATCATTCTTCGTCCGTGTTATGCCCTGTGTGCTTGTCGGGATAACGTCTCTCCTACGGTCCATGGGTAATCCGTCACTCTTCTTAAACCAAACCCCTTCTCACGCATTACACCTACTAAAAAAAGTAAACGCCTCTACAGTGCAGTCAATCATTCCTGTAGTGAAAATTCTTAAAACACATAAGATTGTATAAAGTGCCAGTTCCATCATCATTCGCTGTTTCCCATTGACTCGAACAAAAACTAATGCCAATGTGCTTTTACCATAATTTCATAGGAATGCCCTTTTAAAATAACATGGTTGTGGACAAATAGCAAAATGGGATAAATCAATCGGAAAAGCTGAAATAGAATAAATTTTGTTTTCTTGCATCATATGACCAATTACTAGCTTAATGTTAGATTTAAATCTGGCTTTTTTATCGCAACTTAAGGATAACACAATACATTGCCGTTACTTTTTGTGGAAATCTTGTGACAGAAAAGAAACAGTAGACCCTATTGTTCAGCTATTTGTTTAAATGTGTGCAAGAGAAGGAAAATTCTCTTGCTAACTTGTTTGCTCAATTTTCTGAAGGTCAAATATCCGTTAAATTACTTTTCCTTTATTTTACCTAGTTACAAAAATTACACGTAGACGCCCTATATTGCACAGAAGGCTAAGTTAAATACCGTCAGTGTTATTAATCAAAAATCACTAATGTACTTGTGTACTCGATTTTAAATGTCATGGGTCGATTTCAGTCAGAGAAGCGTCATTGTCTTTATTTGCTTGACGGACCAATGAAAAGTCAGGGCCACATGTCAGGCTCCGTCCATCCGAGTCGGCCACACTGGCTACCCTGCTCATTATATACCACTTCACAAACGTGTCTGTCTCTGGTTGGCTACCTATTTTCCTTGAATGCCATTTAAACAAGGAGAGGATTGGCTGAGGCCAGAGTGGTCCTTTATGTCTGCGTCGCTACACTATACTAGTGTAGAATATCCGAGCCCAAGTATGAATAAGCGTGGTACAACAGAACAGACTTTATTGACCAATCACAAGCCGAGAACCACACGTAAGGCACCTTCCATCCGAGTCCACCACGCTGGCCACGCCGCTCATTTTATACTGCTCCTCAATCGTGCCCTTATCTGGTTGGCTGCTTAACTTCCTCGTATGCCTCCCCCTCAGGAGTGAAGCTGTCCTCAGCTTCTGTCTTGGTTCACCGCACTGTTGTTGATCTCCAGTGTCCATAAAATATCCAGTTCGACACTCCCCGCACCCTACATCTGACAGGATAGTGGCCCATGCGAATAGTTGACGAGGGACTTTGCTCTTGTAGACTTGCAGGAAGGACGCTTCATCCATCGTAGGTCCATTCGCAGATGCAGTCCAGCTGGCTTTTACTGTTCAAGACGTCGTTGCTAAGTTGCCAATGTCTCTTCAGATGCAGTAGTCCTAATCCCGGGCAATGTCTATGGATCCAGTTTATTGAACATCGGATGACCGCCATGACAACTCCAGCTGGCATCTAAGGGTCTTTGCCTCTGTTGTCCATTGTGGGGAAAGGGCTGGGGTTCGATTTGCGTTATTCGAACGCATCCGCTGCCACCAATGTAGGATACCCGAGCCCTGATAGGAAAAGACTGGTACAACAGAACAGGCTTTATTGACCAATCACGAGCCAGAGCCACACGTCAGGCGCTTTCCATCCGAGTCCACCACGCCGCTTATTATATACTCCTCCTCAGTCGTGTCCTTCTCTGGTTGGCTGCTTATCTTCCTCGCATGCCATTGGAACACAGAGACACAGGATTGGCTGCGGCCAGGTGGTCCGACGAATGCTCTTTTTCGTCGAGTGGATTACTTAAATGCTTGCACTTAGTCTGTTTTTAATGAATTAGGGTTAGCTACCACCTAGTGCAAGTGACGTTCGATTTCATGACCCATGCTTATTTTTATCCTTGACCGAATATTGTTCTTTTAGTTTAGCACGGGCTATCGTCCACGCGGTTGAAATATTGCAACTTCTAACTTCAAAAGTAAATCGCACAATTCACTTGTTAAGGATACACTCAAAGGATAGATTTGTCCTTTTTCATAAAATCGACTAAAAATATGATATCCTGCAGTGCATTTTGGCCATAAATTTATTTAGTCTAATGCGTTCCAATTCAGTGCCTATTAAATTTCTATATTTATTGAAATGTTAATGTGTAGATGTTGAAGGCGCTTCGACCTCGTACTGTTGGGGTCTGACAGGTTTAATATCAGCGCAGACTTGCACAAGTTACCTGCATCCCCACGTTATTAAGCCCAGCCAAGCTAGTGAGGACCATGAACGAAACGGACACTTTCAATGTGAGGAGAGTATGAATGACTTTCGTGAATGTTTCTAACATGGGTAAAAGTGAACGAGTGTTTAAGTGAGGGAAAACAATACAAAAGGGATTAATTTAGATAAACTAATTGAAAACCAGGGAGGCGGATGCATAGCTAACCGAGGAATCACGCTGGCTGCGACATTTGCTCGACTGAGCGTACTGCACAAACTTGAGGGTGGGTTGTTCCAGAGTTGTTGACTTGAGGGCGTCAATAGCGTGTAACAACACGCCAATCGGGTGGCGGCCACAAATGGTATTTCGGTAGTCCTTTAAATATGTGTGAAAGCCCAATGTATCCAGTTTCTCAATCAATTCCATACCCTGAGAAAAAAATTACAAGATCTGGGCGATGATAAGTAATATGCAGTAGTAGGTAATCGAAAGCGACGTATACGTTGCAAAACATACTCTGTATTTGTTTGAAAGACGGGAAGCGCTACCGTGTTTTCATTCTACTCTATGCTGCCAGGGCGGCGTTGTTCGTAGAAACTAACGTTTACGCTTTACACAAGATTGGTCAGAGTTGAGCTATAAATGACAACCTTTTCATAGACGTTAGTATAATTTACGCACCACGGTGTTTAAACAGTGTTGTGATAAAAACAGGAAAAAAATAACTAACCTTATGATCCAGATCCCTAATCGATTTCCAGATTTCGCCAAGGCTTTGATCGTAGTATGTGTAGCTGAAACGATCGCCTACAATATTGCAGCAAACAAATTACACTAAACAAAAGTGATGTAAACAGCCCTATAGACGAAAAGTAGCATTGAAAGAGAAATGCACTGCTACTCAATGCTACTGAGGAGACAGGTAAAGGATTATAGCGCCAACCTCGTAGAATTGAACACCAGCTTACAAGCATTTTACGACCCACTGAATTAACATTTGATACTACTACCCAAGGCTCTGACAGCAACATCTACACCCTATGGGAATTTAGAGACACGTTAGTACGAACTCTTGTTGCTGAGACGTATTAGTCCATTGTAATACCTATTCGGAAAGCACTTGGATAAAGAGCTTGTGCATAACACAGATTAGACAAGATTCAATTAAGACACATTAAGCGCGAAGTTGAATTGCAATATTGCTGGTCATGGTCAAATGTTCCTATACTAGATGTAATAAGCCAGAAACAGACATTTGAGTTTGTGGAAATCGATTGGCTTAGGGGCCTTGATAGTGACAAATTAAGTAAAAACAATAATTCATCGGGCAAGTCTTACCCCAATGACAGAAATCAGAAGATATCACAAAGACAGTGGCAGGATCAGAAAGATAAGGGGAGAATATCTCCCCAAATAATTTTTCTTTTGAAAAAGACAAACTGCCGACCAAAACGGGTATAACGGTAAAGTTTTCAGCGTGACTAAAACGAAAATTAAAAATTCACAGCTATACAACGGAATCAGATCGACAACCACATAGCAAAATCCAAACAAGTTGGTAAAGTAGATTAAATGGATACTACTACTATCAGTAAAACAGCTCATTAGGTCTAACTTACGCCTCCATAATTTTGGCAATGTATGGGAACTGCATTTCAATTGAGTGCTCTTCTTCATCATGATTCGTTTCAAGAATATCAAACTTTCCGGTTTTCATGAGATTTTTTCGGACTTAAGCATTAGTAAATATTCTAATCATACCTTCAGTATCCATACGCAGATTAAATAACGGTGTTTCGAAATAATCAGCAGACGGTATTGCACAAGTATCAAGGTAAAAGTGATGTGACGGACCGAAAACAAAATATCGTTTTCTACAAGGAAATTAATCTTCAGTTTTACTGCTTACACTAAATCAGGATTAATTTGCTTGTAAGCATGTGCGGCACATGCTCCTGAGTAAAAGTAACCAGCGTGACTAAAAATAATTGTCAAAGGAAAACATACGGGGAAATTATTGCCCTGGCTGGCCCATGAGTAAAAGAAGCCTTGTTGAGCCAGCCAGACAATTGCTCATTCAATTCATCTCCTAAAAAAGTGATGCATCACTTTTATTGCCTACTGCTTCCAGAATACCAGCTGTTTTTGTGCGTAGCTCGTCGAGTAGTCATTAGCCTTAAAAAACAAACAAGGGAGTTAGTTATTCGCAGTCGGACTATTTCCAGTAGCTCATTGGTAAGCATCACCTGACCTTCCGTGTTTAAGCTGCCAACTCAAGTTTTCATCGTTTGCGTCCTTGAAGCATGGCGAAATCTACAACTTCAATAACTGATAAAAAAACCGATAGATAAAATACTTCCATAGTGGTTTGAATTGGGATAAGTGGTTTCTAAGATAGGTAAGGGCTGTTTCTTGACTAGAAAAATGGTATATTTTATATCGTTTACTCTCAGAACTGTCAAACTTATCGGTTTTGATTAAACTCCATTTCCCAAAAGACTAGTTATCACAACTTTTTGTAAACAAAAGACGCTATGGCGTGCCCCAGTGCGGTTTTGGAAACCACACCAGAGCCGACAATAAGCGTGACACGGCCCGATCGAGAGAAAGGAGTCGGAAATGCAGGTGCGAGTTGGTCAAATGATTTGTTAAAGCGGTAGAGGAATGTGTGCACTAGAGAGCAAGTTAGTTTATACAGGATAGGCTATACATCAACCTCTAAACGAAAACAGTTACGCGAGGCTCATTCACGTAAATCAATTGAATCATGTTCGCTCACGTTTGTTACTAGATTTAGCTCACGATTACTGTGGATGCTTGGTGTTCGCCACAACAAATACATATTTTTAGGGCTCTAAGTTAACTGAACGATTTTTAAACTCAATATACAAAAAATACCAAAGCCTAGACGTCTGTAGCAATGAACGCAATAAATCATGCACAAGTATAAGCCTCAATTACAAGGTTTTTTTTTTAAATCTCATTCTACATTCGATTATGCAGTCGTTCACTGAAAGGTGACAAAGTAATGCATAGTTCAGTTAGGAAGAATTTCTACGATATTTGTCCAGTATATAAAAATAAGAAAGATTAAAACAGCTGTTTTAGTTGAAAAGTGCAATGTCTAAAAAGGCTGTAATGTATATTACTTATTATTAACGAGTGTGGTGAAATCGAATAATTCGTCAACGTGTAATCCATTCGAAATGCCATTTTTTTAAACAAATCTATGTACATTAATAGTCGGGACAAGCTATCTACACATTAAAAAGTACACTGTTTGAGTATTTGTTTAATGTTTGAATACAGCCTCGTAATACAACTCATTCATTTTTAACAATGTTAAATTTGTATGACGGTAATATCTTATGAAAAGGTGGAACACCACCTGCCATTATCATTGATTGTCTATAGGCACTAATTTTTTAATCACATAGTTATTTTAATATATTTTTTATGGAAACTTTGCAGATTCTTATAAATATTAACTCGTGTTTGTTTTATTGCATGAATTTGGTAAACTTACATTGAAGAAAGTATTTCGACTCGGCTGATGTCCTCTTTGATGGTGCTGGGTAATTGAAGTGGTTTTCACTCTTTGGGTTACGTCACTTGGAGTAATTTCAAACCAAGGTTGCCTTCTTTGAAGTTAATCACTAATAACAACCTAATCGGCTTTTTGCTGAAAGGATTTTAAGCTCCCATCACATGATTTTATTAGCGTTTGGATTTACGACGTCACAGCTAACGTATTAATGGACCAAGACAGTGTTGTCAGCGCCAGAAGTGAAAAGAGTAGTCTTACTCAACAGCAAACTGTGCTCCAGAACTTTCCAGTCCAAGGCTGTGATCCCAGACAACAAATGAACTTCCCACCACATGTACCCTCGGCCTGTGCCTTTCCAGGAGAAGGTAATCGAGGCCATTCTGAAATGCATAGCCGTGGCATGCCTATCGGGCAAGCTCAGATGTTCCCACATCAAGGTCCATCTGTTTCACAACATCCCGGTTTTAATTCTAGCTGGAACACTCCCCAACCACCGACCAATCAACCATTTCTCCCTTATGCCTCCCCGACTATGTTTCCTTCCCAACAGTGCATGAACATGATGGGATGGTCTGGACCTCCGCAAATGGCTGGTTGCCAGCCTTCATCAGCCTTTCCCATGCAACCACTTGCTCCTTCGTCAAATCAGTCCTACCCTCAGAGTCAGTCAAATCAGCCCCTTATTCCAATAGACACGAGTGGTGTTGCCCAAAAGATATCGCATGCCCACACTCCGGCTTCTAGTAACAGAGGCGGAACTCAGCAGATTGATCAGTACGGCCATGACGAAAATGCGTGGGTGGAGAATGCTACGGCTGTTACTGGGGCTACAAGCGAGACCGGATTGAGTGCAGACAATTTGTCTCGTTTCGGAGCTCGTTATGGCCTTTTAGCTTCATTGGGGATTAACAACAGCCCTAACTCATGTATTGGTGGAGCTGCTGCAGCTTTGATCCGAACAGAAATTGATGATTTTCAGACGTATGCATGCACTCGACTGCTTGGATTTCTAGTGTATTTTGGTCTTGGATTTTGTTCAGTCTGTTCTCCTGTTCTTATGGTTATATTTCCATATCTACCATATATTGGCTGGACTACGGATAAGTGTGATCATACATGTGAGGGTCATCTTATTGGGATGGCAGTGAAATTGGCATTATTGAGTCTGGGGACTTGGATCTTAATGGCTCCTCATTGTCCTATTTTTACTGGTGGTCGTAAGGTTCTTCCAAGGGTGAGACTATGGCGAAGTCTCTTTCTCTGCCTCATTTTTGTCATTCTGTTCGCATTTTGGCTGTTCTATAGTGTACGTATCCTCCAACCACGGAGACGAGACTATGGATCTATTGTTTTATTTTCTAAAAGCTTGTCAGATGCTTTACTTTTCCTGAATTTCTCTGGCATTGCTCTTTTGGAATTTCAACGGCTGAGATCTCACTATGCAGTTCATGTAGTCAGGTCTCCCGATGGTGCTTCAAAAACCTATAGACTAGGAGATATGTCCCTGCAAAAGGCGGCACTTGAGATTTTGCAGATGTATATGGTTGATTTTACCGTAAGTTCTCCGAAATTTCCTGTTCTACTTCGCTTGTTGATTCGTATCTAACTGGAATCTTCTTGGCAGCTATCAGTCGATATATACCAACCTTTTGTATTCAGTTGGCATTAGTTTGAGGGAATAAAACGATGGCGTAATTGTACTTGCGACTAATGAAGTCGGGTTGTCCAGTCTGGTTAATTAAGCATCAAACAAGGAAAGTAATCCTGTTTATGTAACGGTAAGCCAAACTCATTAACCGCGCTGTTAGCCGATATGGTACCCGTGTCTAAAATTCATGATTAAGAGTTCCTCGATGATGCCTACTTAATTATAGCGGCTATAAATTTCCCGTAATTCCAGAAACTTCTTGCAACACATACCCTAAGGTTTAAAGTGTTCGATTTCCCGTGACTTTATCAGCGTCAATTTTCGGTGAACGAATAGACGAGGAAGCAGAACGTTCAAGAACCCCTCCAAATGAAGTTTGACGCTTGCGAATTAGTGTGTCAGTTAGGTTTTGAACCTGGAAGTGCGTTATCACTGCAGCCAACTTCGAATATTACCCTTGTCTGTTAGTTGTCCAACGAATTTGGCAACTAATGATTTTTCTTAGCGGTTAATATTTAACCTATTCTCCACCTTAAGTAATGCAGTAAAAATAATAATTTTGGTCATCCTACAATATGTACATCCTTGGTTAGTAGGTTGAGATGCAAATTATTTTGGTTTTCGGAGTTTTATTTTAGTGCTACTTAACTATAATATGAAGATTTCAGCTCGAATTGCATGAGTTTGTGTTTTTGTACTGTGTTGATAAGATGAAGATGCATTTATCGAAGAGGGAGCCAATCAGTGGTTAACGACACTAGTCATCACTTTCATCATATGCTTTATATGCCTTCATTGACTTCGGTCAGCCAGACCTCTCACAGTGGAGGGCACATGTCGTGGTGCTCACGTAAAATCGGCCATATGCAGCGAGTGGAATATTTGACCATCCGCTCTATTTGTAGGTTTACACGCAACCTCTCTCCTCGGGTAGCCGTAGAAACAAACGCGGGGGTTCTGCAACACATGGTGGTGATGCTGGAAACGGCACAAACAACGCAGGCGGTGGCGATGTTGGTGGCTCAAAATACAAGTTTTACGACGTTGATGGTCGTGACAAAAGTGGAACGCAGACTCCTGGCGGTAACCAGACGGTGAGCTTTCAGTTACTGCTCCCCCTTCTGAGTCACTTCAAGTGCACTAATTGCTTGCAATACCGGTGCGGTACCCGATCTTTTACTGTTTCATAAATCGATGATACGAACCTAATTTTTCAATCGAATTGCGTGAGATAGGCCTAACTTATTTCCTCATTTTGCTATCGTTGTGTTTCTTACCAATATATATGAGTGATGTTACTAAGTTCTTCAAAAATGCTACAGTTCTTCCATCTTATTGTTTCCGATGGCTTTGTCACTGTATCTCTGATACATGGCCACAACGAAGTTGCGTTAATCCTATTCGTGTATGACACGTATGCTCCATCTTAAGGGCCTCTTCATGAGTTCACTACTTTGGGCTTCCTTTCGTCGGCAGTTGCAAAATCCTGATCGAAATGTGTTCAAGCTGTCCAAAATTCAAGCGAGTAATCACCCCGTTCTCCCAAATCGGTAGGATAACAAAGCTTTTCCGGTGCCATGCTGTTCGGTCTCACGCGAGAGTTAACCGTTGTTACACTAAGTTATGCGTCGCTAATCAGTCCATCTATTTGGTTTAACTCCACTTTTTCAATATGCCGTGCAGATAGAACTTTCCACTCTTCAACTACTACCAGAGGCGACTATGTCAGATTTAGTGAAATATTACTTTCGTAGATCTTGTTTCAACTTACAACAATAACTGTTTTCTATATATGTCCCAATAACGAAATTGACTTGTCGTTCGATAGTTGCGTTAAAAGCTGAGTTTGGGTTTCATTGGTTCCTTCAGAGCGGAGGAGGTGGAAATGGACCGTCTGCGTCTGCCCGTCTTTACGACGAGATAGAGGCCGAGAAGCGGGTCCGCAAGCGTCGAATGCGTCTTCTCCTAGCCGTGGAGGATGCCTTTGCTCATGCTGGTCGAATGGCCAGGGAGGCAACCGCTGGGGCAAGCGATCTCAATCGGAACTCCATTGGGAGTGATCGCCTGGCAGGTGGCCTCTCGCCATTTCAAAATGGTTTGTGTTGGTTTCTGCACTTTTAATCGCCCCAATTGTTTCCTTTGTGTGTTTTGGTTTTGGCTTTGCATGTTTCTACACAAGCTTATGATCCAGTACTTTGGTGGCTTCTCAAAATCTGCTTTACGTGCACCAATTTGGTCACTCCAAATTAGTGCCCTCAGTTATTGCCCATATACCTTATTCTACTGCAGCTTTACTAGTAAACCATCTCCCTTTGCTCGTAACCCTACTTTACCCATATGTTCGGGGCGGAGATAAGAACATGCAGCCTAATTAACCTGGAAATGACTTAACGATAAAATAGATTTCTCTTAAAATACCTGAGATTTCGATTTTGTGATTTATCTCATATCGTGGTCGGTGCTATCCTAATACATACCTAGACTTGTGGATTCTTTTCTAACACGTGGACATTGTGCCTCTATTCTGGACTAACGTTTGCTTTGCTAGAATGTCAACGTAAACTCTGCCTTCTGTTTCGGTGGTCTGAGTTGTGATTAGCTCGAACAGTTGAAAATTCACAAGCATCTCTCTTTGCTGATAAGGGATTGCGCGAAGCGCCACAATACGCTACCTAATGAGCAATGGCTCTCAAATTGCTTGATAGCCCTGTAAAGAACTTAGGAGTAAAGGGGAGTCAATGTCTGATTAGTTTAACTGGAAAAAGTTGCTAAGCGCGCCTTTGAATTTTTTTAAAGGTGTTCAATTTGTCTTAATATATGTACATCTTGAACTAAGAGGGCGTCCTCGATGATCGCGAAGTCCGATTAGCCTCAGTTCTTCACTATCTCCAACACAAAATTCCAAACAGCTGCCCACTACTACGGGCTTGTTGACTGGTTTGTACACACTTACCTCTTGTAACAATTAATTCCAGGGGCCTGATAAAAATCATAGACATGTTCATTTTTTAAGCTAGGACTTCGTTATTCCGCAAAACTTCTAAATTTACAAAATTTTTGCGTAAAAAATTATTCTGCATATTTCCATTTATGAATAAGGACGTGGCCTCGGAGTACGCGACGTTTCGTAAACCGTTTCAGTCATTCGTTGTGTGCAAAACTGCGGCGCGCCCTCCCCACACGCGGCACCATCGATGCTGCCATCAAAAGGCCTAAACAGAAGTGATTGGCCTAATGGTTGTCAATCCGAACTGTTAAGCCCCTCAAACATGTTCTTCTGAGGTATTTACGCAAACACTAATCACCTCGTTCTCAGTTTCATCGACAAAGTTACGAGCCACCGAAATTCACGCACCAGTCCACGCTAAAAATCATAAAAAGGCTTTGGGGCTTCTTTCTCATTCTCGCTGTCATTTTTCTTTTTAAATAGCTTATTAAAACCACCTCCTTCTAAATAGCCGTATTTTTGCTCGACTTTCAACCGAGATATTGTGAGGAAGCATGCGCAAAATGCTCGACTTTTTCCATTAGTATACCTCAGCTTTTTACCACCGTTTTCATCGGCAGGTCTCTAGGTGTGCAATCGGCGAGCCCCTCCAGGTCGGGTGTGAGCTTGTTTGAGTTTACTTGCCTGAAAATTTTTATCTCATTGCTCAATAACGTGAATTCTTTTCTTTGGAGATCTCGTTAAACTACCCATCATCATAGTTAATGAGTTTGTTTTAATCCAAACTTTCTTACACTTTTATATTGCATTTTGAACTACTCCAGTACAATTTTGACTTGATTTGGCGTCTGGAGATGTGCTCGTTTTGTTTTTATTGCTGAAGGGTCCAGCATGCGAGTCCAGATTTTCAATCTTCTGGTGTTTTAAACAAAATAACCTATAAGCCATATTTTTTTGTTAAAAAGTATGTGTTTTCTGTGCATCGTGCCCCTGGTATGCACCACCTTCAGGCATAACAGGAACCTCCCACTCTACCAGCACCTTCTCATTTATCCGCGCAGGACCTAAGGCTTTCTTGCATGACCAACAAGGGGCCGCGTACATACGCATTTTAATGACAAAGGCCAATCTCTTTTGTACAGGAAATGTCAATGCTTCTGGGAAGTTCGGCTAAAACATAAAAATTTAGTTAAGCACCGTTTTGTCGTTGAACTTCCATTACATCCAACCGAATTAGAATTTGTCCTGAAGACAAGGTAACTACGGTACTAGAACTCGAATCTTTAAAAGCAGTTTAACACTTACGAGTCTGAGCAATTGATTCCTGCATCCCGAGCGATCTAACCGATTAACATGGCCTATAGGGCCCCTTGGGACACTCAATACTAAGACCGTTGAGCAATGAACGCAACATCGTCACTGAATGCGAGGGTTTCGCATTTTCCTTATCGAAATTATTTTGCAACATTGCCGGTAGTCTCTGCTCAGTGTCGTAGTAATCAGACGTTCGCATCAGCACTTTGGCTCAGTACGCCTTGCGTCCAAAGATTTCTTCCTTTGGCTTAAATACATTCATTTAAAGCAAGTTGTTTACGTTTATCGGTTAGCCGTCACCTATGTTAGTTTTATGCAGGTTTTATGGAGGTTCCTAACATTAGTAGTGTACCATGGATTTGTGTGGTGATGTTCCTTACGGTTGCCGGACACAAAGCACCACTTTGACGCGAAAGGGCATTAACTAGTCGTCATGCTTCCTTCATGAGTCATTACCTCTAGGTTTCTTACTGCCTTATGTACTTTTTCTCGGAATTAGCGGTTGTCATACCGACATCACAATTGGTCGAACCTTGTGGGGCTGGGCGGGCTTTTGACGTGAGGTGTTCAGTCTGGACGAGAAGAGAAAGCGAAAAATGCTTTTTCGACTTTCGCGCGTAGTATTATCGCAGTGAAGATATGTTTTAGATTGGGATTTATCGCATTGCCAGGGACTTGCATCTTGGTGACACTTTAACTACGTGGTAATTATTTTAACGGGTTCACTCCATTGGAGAATTTATGATATCGTATCACATCGGGTCAACTTGGGGTGACAGCCATCAAATCACTGCAAGAAACCTACGCCTGTTTTTCTTTCAAATTTGGCACTAGACTTCTCCAGTCTAAGTTGAAATTAAGTAATTACCAGGATCTTATTTCCTGCCCCCTTAATATCTTGAAAGGACCATTGTTTGGATTTTTCTGCACCGACAGCTGACAGTCTCAATAACTATTTGTTGGTTTCAGGAAAAGTGGTGTTTACCTAATCAAACCTCTTGAAAGAATGGTAGTTACTGCATGCGCAAAGGCATTTAGCGGATCCCAGCTGATAACGAAGTGTGATTACTTACACCCACGAAGTGAGGCCAGTTGAACAGGACACAGATGTGCTTGTTTCGACACCAAAGGAAGTGCGGATGTGTGTGCGATTCGCCGCCCGTGTGGGCCCGACTATTAGTGAACAGCCAAAGCCATCTAAGCAGTAGAGCTTAATTTATCGCGTTTAAGACCCAAGCGGGGGTACCGTTGTTGCCGAGACTCCCCCAAGGACGCGCCTCGTAAGTACACTCTTCCGACACACGCGACGTGGACATCCAGGACGTCGGCTGTTGCGACTTGCGCCGCGCGTGCGCGCATGCACGCACGCACACGCCTGCCGTGATCGATGCTCGAGTTCGCCGCCGCCGCCGCCGCGCCTGTCTGTAGCACTGCCGGTCCGGATGTTGCCGCTCGTCGCGTGCACATCTGCACCGTTCACGCAGCGATGAGTCATGTGCAGTGGGAACGTACCCGTGGCGGGCGAGTTTTCGCTCTTGGAAAAGCAGGCATCCTGAAGCACGTGAGATACCGTTGCCCCCGGCATGCTATCTGAGGGTGTGACTTCGCAAGACACATGAAAAGAAGGCTGGGATATGCTATACCTTGCATCGTCTTTTTGGTTAACCCCTCAAGCATCTTGGAGTCTTTTTGGCTGCTATTTGCATTGAAGTGCTGACTCTATGCCAACCCATCGGGTAGCCACCGTATTCGGTTGGACACCACTTGACAACAGACATGTTGTGTGATCATCATGTTGGCTTTCTCCGCAGATCATCCTGCATCGTCATCTGGACGCCCAAAGTCGGCTGCTACGAGGCCTCCTCTTATGCACATACTGGTCAAGATTTAGAATATGCTCTCGTGTCTAAGACACTGGTGGGATGTCGGCGTTGGTGCATGCTCAAACGCTTAGTTCAACAGATTCTATGGAAATGATAGTTCTCCAAGCCAATTATTTGCCGTTGATATTTGCACTCCTCCTACCGAAATTGGATATGGTGGGTCGAGTCATCCAGCTTTATATCGCTCCAAAACTGGGTTTCATCTCCACTAAGCGAGAGCGATTTTTTCCACAGCCTTCGTTACTGGTAATCGGGGTTGCATTCATGACCTCGCTTAACTGCGTCCCCATTTAAATGTCAAGCCACTTTTTGGGAGCTTGTCCGTCATACCAGTGAACATATTCTGGAATATGCTATAAGGCATTTAATCGTACAATTTCATGTAGCTTTTTAGCAGACTCGAACAACTTTTGTCGTAGACCTCAAATCAAATATGGATTTTGCGGTACAAAGGAACGAACTTGAATTCTACGGGAACTGAGACATTCCGAGGCTTGACACTTCGTTTCATAGAATTGCCCCCGATTGAGAGAAGTCGATAACATAGGCAAAAAGAAAGACCAGAACAGTCGGGTGCTCTCATCACGCAGTTCTCCAGTACAAAGACGGCTGCCATGGATACTTCAGATTTTTTTGTTGTAGTATCATCCTGAGATCACAATCACTTGCACTAGAAAACGTTATGTGTTAAACATAGGATGTTATTGCCAGGGTGAACATGGCTATTTTGCTTTTTGTCATGGCCCCCGGCGCAGATGCGTAGCTAATCCACCCCTTTTGCCAGCACGTGATAAGACTCCCACACTGTCACTCAGGCCAAAACACGTCGAGTCAGCGTCCCCCACCCCCACCCTGCAAGGCAAAACGTCGCACAGGAAGCCTTCATCGTCTCGGCCAAGGGCGCATTCATATGCTTCCATTTATATATGGCGTGGGCAGCCTTGAATGCGGATAAGAAAAATGGGACACTCAAGTGCTCATGAAACAATAAGAAGGAGACGAGGAATATGGGTGTGAAGGTTGGGGTTCATAAAACGCAGCTGATAGTGAAAATTATTTTAAAATCTTGACAGCTGTAGTCTTGGGGATGCTAAATCCTCAATCGTTTTATATTTTATTGGTTAGGATTCGGCACACCAACTTTCTTTCGACTTGGCCACCTTAAAACAGTGCCTCCACCAATTACGCTGTTGCCATCTTTAGCCTACTTTCGTTTTAATCGCAGGGACTAGTTGTTTTGTCTGTGGGCGTACCGACACCTCCTTTTCAGCCAATGACCACGCACATTATCTCAAGATTCATAATTAGTTAAATTGCCCAGCATGGTAATTATCCATTACCTTGCTAACTTTCACTAAAAAGGAGTGTAATTTGAAGCGGTTAACTCGATCATGATCATCTTTGCAATGCTGATATTTCATTACTTCTCATCTGATCCAAACATGCAGTAGTTAGTCAATTAACTTTGGTCTGCCATGAACATCTCGAAATAGGTCCTTCAAAATTCTTGCATTCTCTTTGCTGTCCGGTAGTGACAATTTACGACTGTGCCGTATTGTGTGTGTGTGTGTGTTTCAAACAACGTAAAATAGAAAGGCAGACCGAACATATTTGTAGATTCGCATGTAGGCTCCAGCTTACGAAATTCCATTGTATTTCATACAAGTTCATCAGTGTTCTTGAAATAATCGGCATCGTTCACCAGGCATTCGCAATAAACCCACGTCGACGTTTGTAGACGTTAGGTCTAAATGCCGAAGCCACCAGACACCTCGCTTGGAGGTCATTGGACGCACTGAACTTGCTTCAAACTTGAATGTTCTCGTGTCCCATTGAATTGTCTGAAGTGGTCTAATGTCTGGAGTTTGTGTTGCAGTGAGCTCCTCACTTGACTGCAGTTGCAACCTTTTCTTGATTGTTGGGTGACACTGAAGACGCGGTCTCCGTACAGTTTCTCTACGACATGTGTCCCACGAAGTCAGGACGGGGTTTCGGTGGGGTCGCACAAAGTGTGGTTTTGTGGCGCGCATCTCGAAAGCACAGACAGCTGTGACACTGAATGCACTTGTTGTCAGTCGCGGCATTCAGGGGCAGAACTCGGGCAGCGGTCAACTGAAGAGTTGCGATCGCCATGGTGGCGCGGGGAGTGTGAAACGGCTTTGACTGGGTGGCCCTACTTCACCATGGTTTTCTGACAGACTCCAAATTAATCATCGGTTGCTTGAGGTGGTGGTGTTCGGGGCTAATTGCTGGGACCCTTAGAACAGCTAAGTATTCCGTGGATGCCTGATGGTCATAGGAGTTATTTACAAAGATGTTGCTAATTGCATGTCATTTAAATCCTTAACCAATTTAAATTGCATGCCTTAAAACAAAGGGTTCAACAGCGCATAATTTTACTAAGCTGTTACCGCTTAGGGAACCCTTTACATTTTGTGAATGCACATTTTACATTCAGTAAATCTGCATCTTCATTTCTGTTAAAATATGAAGATTCTTTTGTGCTGCTTTTATCATTTTGTGTTTGTGCGTAAACAAGCATTTGCACACATTTATTTATTATTTAACTGACAAATAACGAAATCACATCCTCAAACAAAAAAATTTCAAAATGTTACAATCCTCAATGCTAAGCAAAAAAGTTAACGACATTAAGTACTTGGAAAGGAAAATTTGCAATTAACCTTGTATTTTGGTTAACGGTGACCGACTAGTTGCGACATATTTAGATTTGTGACATTTAAAATCACAACCTATACCACTAATAAATAGGCAAGTTAACCGGTTTGGCCTTTCATTGCATACAGATTCAGGTTGCAGTTCCCAGAATATTGAAACAAATTAGACAATGGCACTCTGTACCTCTTTTTATAAACCATATTGTATATTCAATTGAAGATTTAAGCAAGTCGTTTATCCATATTTGTTGATTATTCGAGTCGATTTGATTCTCACTTTGAAATATTCTTTGCTTTTAATATGTGGCCATAATTTGCTGCTCCACCTTTAGTATTTTACTTATTTTGAAAAATGTGTTTTCACATTGAATTAATGACTAGAAAATCTGCTCAGCTTAAATTCTGCTGAAATTCAGTTTGTTTCCCTTAACTAAATCCAATAATTTGTATTCGTTTTAGCAAACCCCGTCCTTCACCCCCGCAATACTGTGAGTTAAATTGAAGTTACTTATAACAAATAAGTAGCATTATTAATTTTAATGGTAAAATCCGCAGCCGTTCCACGTGAGGCCGTGTCTAACGAAATATCCTTTCTGTCTAAGTCAGTGTGTACAGGTGCAATTAAGTACGCAGAAAACTTCAGCTTTAACTGAGTACCATTTTCATTAAGAAACAGACTGACGTGATCTTTTATCTACAAGCAACGTTACTGTAATTCATATTATATTAAATCAGACTTATGTGAGAATACTTTTGAAATGTGGTTTATTGTTTTGACCTTAAAACCATGTTTTTAGTCCTAATTTTTTACTGCTACCCTTTTGGTTACTAATATATTAAAGTCTAATTGATTTCATGAATTGTCCAGTCGATAGTCCAGCTGTGTCTGTTGAAGACAAAAGAAAACGATTCGAGGAATTAAAAGGCGACCATCCCTCGAGACCCCCTATCGTCTTTCAAAAACCCACACCCAGGTAAGCCATACCTCAAGCTGTTAAATAGTCTGAGTGCTTCCCCGATGTTTACTGCTATTTCAAATAATTGTTCGTCTCAGCTAATCATTTCTAACATCTCAGTTGTTAATTTAAAATCGCAAATTATTTTTAAACAGCATACAATATAAAAATGTGCAAAGAAACTAAGAGTTATGTGTAGGTCAGATGTTTTTTCGTATATAAGGTTATGACTCGTTGCGTCCTTGAGGTTTGCCTAAGAATTTAACCAAGGGCAGCGCTGACCCATTTCAACTTGGCAATTTCTTTGCCTGTAGTCTAAATATGCTTTTCCTATAAATCTGTGTTATGAACAAGTCTAAGTTGAGTCAACTACTCATTTCATATGGTCTCTTTCGTATTGCCGATAAGCTATGATTTTTTGCTAAATCTATTTTTTTGGTTTAAATATGATTAGTTTAATTACTTATTTAACCAATTTTTCAGTATTTTTATCTGAAAAATATGCAATAGTCATGAAACGTTCGGTTAATTGCGTTTTTAGTACCAAGTTGATTCCTAAGCTTTGTGTTGCTGACTTAAATTTTACAGTTTGTGTACAAACGCCAATCCTCGTTGCGTACCCTGATTGGGTGGACTCCTCTACTAAATCAAATAAGATTGCACTGATTTGTTTTTTTTTTCGAATAACAGAGTAGCATCTATTTCAAAGAAAAATGGTCAAAATATTCCACAACTGCGGTTTGTACCTCGTTAAAATTGTATTGCAATTCCAAAATTTAAAACAGTGTCCCAAAAAGACTGTTTCGGGATGGAAAGTTCTTTGGTGTTGTTCCGTTTTTAAATATGCCTAGTAGAATTATCTTCTTGGAAATGAGCTTACTTAGCGATGCCCAGGCTGAAAGACATAATTTGTTATTTTAACCCAAAACAGTAGAAGAACGCGGGCGTAAGAATCAGCACATTTTAAACAGGAACGGAGTCAAGTCACTAAATTTTATGTAACAACCAGCTTCGATTCGCATCAACATAAAGCGGCTTTTTTGGGCAACCGTCACCGGTATCTTCCTTAATAAAAGGCAGTTTTGTGTTACAAGGATAATGAACGTTTTTGCTTGTGTGTTTCTGTGTGTGCGTGTGTTAGGGTATGATGTTTCTCATTTCTGCGCAGGTAATATTACTTGTTGGGGGTTTTTACGTGAAATACCAATGCTGGTTTGATAAGGTTTGCTATTCTATACCATTTTAGGGGTCAGGGTCAAACAAATGGCACTGTCAACGCACGAGCCTTCTTCGCAAAAAGCCTGGAGGGTGATGAGGATCAGATGCAGGAAACAAACGATCGAAAACGGGTCTCATCAAGGCTTGACGTAAGTATCTCACTATAGAAAGTGGCAAGTTTGATGTCAAGTTGTAGATGTATTTCTGGATTTTTACTTCTAAATTTATGGTCAAAGAAGACTGTTCAAGTAAGCCAGACAGACACCGCCTTATTGTGTCATGGATTCATTGAACCAAATCCTCTCATGCCAATCTTCTAAGCGGCAACATTTATAGTTGACTATGTTCCTTGCATTCTGTTCTCTAAAGAGCTCTTGAATATTCTGGGCTATCGGTAACCAAACCAATGTCGCCTTTATAGGCACTTAGAAAGGTGGGTATCAAAGATGTGGGTACAGTAAAGCATGATTCCAAAGTTAAAAATAAAATCAGAAATTCACAGACCTAGCCGATAAACCTCCAAAACCTTTGATTACGCACAGTAAAAATTGTCAAGTTAGGAAAGAAGTTAGTTAACCACTATGTTTGAGGAAATTAACAAAGAATGTATTTAGAGCAGCTGCTGTGTCATGAAAGCACTAGTTTCATTAAGTTCTTCGTTTTGTATTTTCCTGAGAAAACTATAGTTTACACTGTATTGCTTTACTAGCCTCAATCACGCTTTAAAAATGTTCTCCGGAAACTATAGCACTGTTTTAGTTCAGTCTTCTATGCTAGAGATTTCCCGAAAGAAAACGAAACTGTATCCATCTTAAAGAAAAACAATCCTAAATATGTCGTTATTTGAAGATTTTCTATTTACCTACACATGTCCCTTGAAAGTTTGCATTGTTTGGCCGAGTTTTCACCTCTCATACTCTGCGCATGCGATAGAACTCAGCTTTTGTCTTCAACTTTCAATCCTATGAACCTTAGGTCGTGACACCGTGGCAATGCATCACCAATATTTAGCGTTCCAATATGAAACATAATCTTCTTAGAATTGTTATCAGTGACAAAGTTTCATCAGTTGAATCCATAGGCTGCCTCACAGTCATGGCGCCCCATTACAGTGCTGTCGTTTGGTTAATTTCAGTAGTAATGCAATTACAAGTTAACATAACGTGTTATCATAATGCCTATACTTAAACAGAGCAAGTTAAGGGACATTTTAAATAGGAATGTCTTTTAGGTTACGATTTTACGTGAATCTCTTTAGGATGTTGAAAAGAAATCGGACCACAAGTCGTCGTACATATCAATCTTTGGGAACGCACCTCTTTATCAAATTTACGATGAACACTTCAGGCGTAAGGAATCTCGCCGTTTACGCCACAGACTTCGTGGTGAGCAATTTTTCAATTCTTTGCTATCGCATTTAAAAGATCAGGAATTTTTTTATTTTTCATGTCCATAACCAAACCAAAATAATTAGGTACCTGAACACCGCATGTGAACTACTCATGCAAAAACCGTTTCGCTAAGTGTCACCAATTTAAGTTCATGTTATGGAAATTCGGCTTCACGCAATCAACACCAACCAGGTGAGCGCTTAAAAGTTAGTCTCGTCATTAGTGTTACAGCAATGCCAAATTAATTTATGTGCCTTGAATACTAATCCACATACTAAGTCAGCTCCGTGCGAGGCCACATTCAGAAAGATTGGGGAGTTGTAGGATGTTAGATTGTTTTAATTTATGGAATAAAGTAAAATGGTATTGGCTGGTTTCCAATACTTACCATTTCGCCAAAGCGCGTTGCTTACAAACGTTCTGTAAGTTCGTCTGCGAGCCACGCATTTTGGTTAAAATGCTGCCTAATCGTTATTAATGGGAATGTCAAAAACTGGCATAACGTAGAGCGTCTAGAAACGCCGGACTTTCGCAATATGTGGGACACCTCATCGCTAATTTTAACGTTTCAATAGTTACGAGGGTCAATTATCATGGTCGAATTGTGTCTCATCAGTGCCGGCTTCTAAATATAAGTTGCCCCTCTTTGCCTCACTCTCTGCGTCTACCCACTTTTGAAACGCCCATGAGTCATTTTAATTTGAGGGCTATGTCAGTAGACACTGAGCAATTGAATTCATGGTGCAAATGGTGAGGAGATTATAGCAGGAGTGGCTGATGCTGAGTTAGGACATTTCTATAAGTATACCTACTTGGATATTTTAGCAGTAAGTGTAATTCTCTGCGGATTCCTGTTTCCCGTCGACATTGGGTTCTTTTAACACGGTCTTCAACGCAGTCAAGTGCTAAAAATGGAAAACTATAGTATTTTGTATAAAAGTTTTCGTTCCCAAAATCCTGTAGTCGTAAACCTTCCTTAGTAAACAGGTGAAAAAATGCTTTAGGAAAATGTGATTGTTTTAAGATGGAATCCAGCTACTGCTTTATAACCAATCAATAAAGTGCTTACCCTTAGTTCAGCCGTTAATGACCTTTTGGGAACATGTGGTTTTTGTCAATTGTAAGTATTACAAGGGCTTTCTATGGAATCTAATCTTCCTAAAAAGCAAAGTCTTACAATTTTAAAAACTTCTCTTTGGAAGTCTTTTGCTGTGTACACAAAACCGGTTAAAAAGCTCTAAACATCACAAAGGATGTTTTGATGGTTCAAACAAAAAAAGCACCTCTATAAAAATATATTTTACCTTTCAGAATGTGATGCATCAAAACGTGAAATTTTGTCAGCTAATTGTGTTGCATTGGATTTTAAATGGTTACGAGCGGAGCAGATTTTAAGCAAGATCACGCACGATAACTAACAGAAAATAAAAGCAGAATTAAGAAAAAATTGCGATAATTGGCACTCTGGTACGAAGGGCCGCACCGAAATACGTGCATGAAATATTCTCCATTACGTTTTAAATAAGCTTCCCTTATTTAAGGCTTCGATATGCTCGAGAATACTAATACCGCTTTATAATATTCACAGTATCGTGTCAGTTCCAAGTGGTAATTTTCGACTTTTTTAAGAAAATTTGCTTTAGAATAACTATCTGTCCCATAAGACCCAACGGCTCGCTCTGAAAATGATAAGTTTAACTTCCATGACAAACTCTACTTAAAAGATTTTCTAGTCAAAACTCTCTACTGATAGATATTACGTAGAACGTAGCATATCGCTCTTGACTAAAATGGATATGTCGTTCGCCTACGCAAATAATCAATGGCAGTCAGCGTACCGTTGAATTCAGAATTGCGCAGCAAGGGTTCTCAATGCGTTTTCTTCTGAACTGCCTATGCACATTTAGCTTGTTATGTATTTTTACGTTATTCATTACTTACTAAGCCATGTACCTTAGAAGAAATGGCGCTTCAGTGAATGGGTTGAATGCTAATATGCGTCTACAAACACTGGTGCATTTAGAATCCATTCGGTCGCTGCGCAGAAAGCGCGGTGATCAACGGCCTGCCCGCCCAGCCCAGCCCATCGTTGCGCCGCCTAAATTCGGTCCAGACGAGCAGTCATCGTCGACGTCTTCAAGTGATGATGAAAGCGACGTACAGACGTCCGGTCCCAGGAAGACCTCAAGCTTTACCGTAATTAAACGTGACTTGCCGCGAAAGCGTTCAGACGTCGAAAGAACTGCTAAATTTGGTGAAATGAACACAGTAGCCAATGAATTCTCAGGCACGGGCCCGGCCCGAGTTAGATGGATGGACATGCCCGAGGTCAAACGAAGGAATCTCTTGGCTGGAATGACCAAGGAACAGCGAAGCCTCGAAGAGGTATGTAGTATTTCAATCTAGAATCCATCTGGTTAGCCTCTGTAGCTTAAAAAACACAGAAAGTAACCTTCTAGCCTGGACAGTCAACTTTCTAGTTTTTTTTCCTTTAACTAACTGGTTATTTAATACATTGAAATAGCTTCAATTAACAACCTTAGACTAACTACATTTTAGGCGCGCTTTGAAATCATCACATCGGAGGCCTCCTACTACAAGAGTTTGACGGTCCTTATCGATCTCTTCTACAAAGCTCCTGTCTTCAATCCCTCAGCTCCAAACGCGGTCATTACCGAATTTGACAAGCATCAGCTGTTTTCAAACATCGTCAATATTCATGCGACAAGTGAAAAGTTGGTGATTTATTGCAATTAACTTTGATACTTTTCCCGCACATTGCGTTATAAATAACGTTTTGTACTTTAGCCTTCTTCATTCGTTAGAGACGAGCTTCCGCAAGGATCCGCTGATGGAAAATATCTGCGAAATCCTTTATGAACACTCGGAAACAAAATTATCTTATTACGTCACATACGTGAAAAACCAAATGTATCAAACCCGTACGCTGAGTAAGCTATTGTAAGTCACGTATCTAATGTACAGTGAATCAGTAGTTTGCCTGGTATTGCACTGCCAAGTAAATTATTTTAAATCTGGAGTGCCATTACTTAGACAGACAGAATCATTGTTCGGAAGTACGTTTTGTGCCTAGTTTAATCTTAACAATAATAAAGTCTGATGAATTTCAAAAGCCACAGATCCTGTACCTTTTTATATGTCCTTTGACATTAGCAAGTTAAACCAGTATGGTATCAAGCATAACTAATATCGATTTGCCATGTCCGATACGACTCCCAATACCACCACAATGAGTGTCCAAATTCACGAGTCTGCTCTCTTGTCTCAAGGAATCGACCAGCATTCAAGGAAGCTCTGATACAGATTCAAAGCATGCCACAATGCAGTTCACTCGATCTTAATTCCTTCTTGGTGCTTCCAATGCAGAGGGTGATGCGGCTGCGTCTTCTCGTCGCTGCCGTTCTCCACTACACGCCGAAATCCTCGCCTGCCTATGAGAGCGGCCTTGTGGCATTGGCGTCTCTTGAAAAGGTATTGTGTTTTATAATTGGCAGGGTTTCATACATCAATGACTTCTGGATTTTGCCTTCATTCTGCAAAGTGTGAATCCAAAGCTTGCATTCCAATAGAATAAGTTGAGCAGCATGTCGTTTTCCGTAATTAAAGCACATTGTATAAAAGGATGTTACAGTTTACTCTTTACAAAGGCAATCGATACGAATAACGTAAAGCAGAATTACCGCATACTTGTTTGAGATAGCAGTGCAAAAAAAGTGCTGTTTTTCCGTTACAAGATGCATTTGCTTGTCAATTTTATTTGATCAATCTGAACTGCTTACTATCAATGTAAAACCTTAAACTCGGCTTGAACGGGTCGTCCTGAATTGTGGAATTTTATGAAATAATGAATCAAATTAATAAGTGGTGCATTAAAGGCGCCCATGCCGAAAATGTATTTTAATAAGGTTGAAAGATCAGTAAACGTACATTATCTTTCTGCTTTTGTTCATGAAGTGTCCAGAAGTATGACTTCAACGTTAATCGCAAGCCAAAACGTGTAGCTAATGACTGCTAAACCAATTTCGCTACGTACACGTCATACGAGCCCTCATCAGCTAAGCTGAGCAGGCCTAACACAGGTAGACGCGCTGACAAGGTGTTATAACTTCTAGCTGAAGCAAATGCTTCAATCATTAACCCAATGACAGTGTTCAACTTCATATTGTTGCTAATTTCTTTTTAATCATGGGAGGTTAATTTTACCCTTTTCCGAAATTTTTAATCAAACTTAAGGGAACCCTGTTGATTATGGCGCTTGGTCACCAATTAAAGACAAAAACTAATTTCTTTGAAGACGTCGATAAAAGGCAACTCTGCAAAGGCCTTATGGAAATGTTGGCTTAAATTACATTTTTCATCGATTAATTTGCTGATAACCCGTAGGGCTCTCTGAAAAGCGGGTTAAATGCAGTAGTATTTTTTAAAAGAGTTCTTGAATAACTTTTCCACTGGCATTTTTTAGTTGATTTCTGACTGCAACACACAGAAGGGACACATGGAGCAGAAAGAGCGCCTCGTCACATTGTCTAGTCAATTGGAATTCAAAAGCACGCTCAGGGTAAGAAAGAGTACTGGGACTTTTTAATAAGTGTTTTATGACTTAGGCTACTTTTTTTACTTGTAGGCCGTGGGTACTGGAAGCCGTGAGCTGATAAAAGAAGGAAATCTTCGTCTTCTGGGTACCTCAAACTTACCGAATGCTGCCTTCAGACGCAAATTATCTGACACTTTCAAGAATAAACCAACTCAAATAACTCTCTTCTTATTCACTGATCTCCTCCTAATCGCAAAAAGAAAAGGGTAATTACTCGATCATTCAGGTTTAATTTTGATTCTACTTTGAACTATTACACTTGTTACGACTGCTGCAGAATAATCGGGTGGATAAATAACAATTTTCAAAACTAAATTTCTTTACGCTTGGCGTACTCCTATTTCTTCCGACTTTGTAGGGTAAATGTAACTGAAGACTAGGAGGCAACGTTTTCTTGTATTTTAATTGAATGTGTCAACCAAAGTTATCGGAAACCTTGTGTTTAAAGTAGACGCATGTCAAACAAGGTTTTAATTTATTCAATGTCACTTAACACTTTTTGACTTTGCTTTAACTTGAAAACTAATTCCCACAATATAAATAGCACTAATTTCGACAAGATTACTTACCACTTTTCTTATTTATAAAAATTATGTGTGTCAGAGATTCTGGGTTTCCCAGCATTCATTGTCTGTACTCATGCGTTACTTGTATTTATTTTCAACTGTAAACTTTAAATTTCTCATCACCATTACTTGTTGCTCACCCATATTATCCTTGAGATTTAACATTTTCTTATTTTTTAAACCATAAAATTCCGTAGCAGTAAAGTTTTTTACACAAATTTACAAGCTTCTTTACTTTTCCTAACTTAGAAGTCATTCAATTGCTAATACAAACGTTATTATTAGTTGTGGAAAAGTGCGAATTCTACAAATTTAATTAACGAATGAATGTTCATTTTACAGTCTATAGAAAAAGAATGTTCAAATGTTAACGCCTTTTGTACTTCGGAATTGTGATTAGAAGGGACAAGTATACCACAACATGGATTAATTCAACCTTATGTTTGTGTTTTTCATGTTCCATTAAAAAACACTTTGAGGATATGCAGCAGTCAAAAGCAATACAATTGTGCTACGCTATTTCCTGCTGATTCACCTAAATTATTATCGTTAGATTTCTACTTATTGGGATACCTTTTTAGATTTTTCCGGTAAAGGGTTTATGGTTTCATTAAAAATATTAAATATTCATCTTAGCGCAATTAATGTAAGCCTCTAAAAATGGCTACTCCATTTTATTTCCCAAAAGATTTTAAAAGACTACAGTGAGCGGGTTTTATCTCAACTGTCCTTTAAAAAAATTAGCCAAACATGTGGAAATTTCTTTTATGAAACTTAATATTGTCGTAATCGACAGTCCAGATACACTTTAAAAATATTGCATGTGCAAACTGGGTTTACAAATGTACTTTATGACGCTAGACAATCCGTATTTCAAAATTTTATTATTGGTGGGTGAGTTCAGATTGCATTTTAATTTTCTACTGTTTATTTGAAGAGAAAAGTATCTAGTGGAGGATATTAGTCCAGTAGAGGACCTCGCCGTGACCGTTGAGGCGCCCCCGGTGGACTCAATGATCAAGAGGACTGAGTTAAAGACCAAAGCGAACTCTGATGATCCCTTCTACATTGTGCCCCACATTCGGCCTGATCGCTCCGTCTCCGTGCGTCAGTCACGAGAGCTTGCTGACACACGCCAAAGCAGTCGATTCCGCGAACGCTCGCGCTCCAAAGGCAGCTCCGGTCGGCACTCGGGGTCCACGGTCAGCAATGCGACGGAGGGCGGCGGCGGCGGGTTCCCGGGTTACCCCTTTATCCTCACATTCCAGTCTACTGACTTCTCCATTGTCGACTACCATTTCTCATGCGACACCTTGTAAGTAATTTGTTAGGCGAAAACTATCTATGACTGCAAGAAATGAGTACTTTCAATAGTCTTATATCGAATGGAGGCCCGGTCTTTGTGATGAAAGACTATAAATGAGCGCATATTAATATTGCTTTTGGAATTTGGAAGTTGCAGTTAATTTCTCTGAATGCAAATGACTTTTGTGTACTATAACCTGACAAAATGGGTTGAGTTTAAATAGACTTAGGTCATTCATGGGGACAACCTTTAAAAAATCTTTTTGCTGTTTGTCGAGAATTAAAATGTATTTTTTGATTTTGCTATCGATAATGTCTTCAGTTCAATGATCGTGATAAGTTGTACGTGTTAAGATAATGAGGAAACTGCACGTAGTAAACTGGTGGTCAAATATACTGACTGATGACATTAATCTACCATTACCACAGAGACCATTATCACTTGAACAATGAGGTTTTATACTAAACAATTCATCGAAAGGTGACTCATCGCTGTCGTAGCCAAATTTAATAGATGGACCCAATGGAAGTTGCAATTTATAACTCACTTTTAATATGAGACCTGAGCTAGCATCATGTGAAGCCAGCATTAGCGAGCCTGACCCCACGTTTTGACGCTAATGGTAGACAAACTGGCAAAATTGAACCGCTAAATTAATGCAGCCTTGACACAATGCTCATCTACCTTACTGGATGGAAATAGAAATTAAAAGTTATTTTTTGAAGGCAAAATTAATTTACTAAGCCTGAGGAAATCAGCTTTTTACTCTCATCGATAAACAAAAAAATTCTTTTAAATCTCCAGGCCACAAAAGATTTGAATAAAAATGTCAGCGATGGCCTGGCATCAGTGACTCACGTGGCTGCGAATGCAATCTGTGGAGTAGTTTTCTCATTGTTGGGTGGTGCCTAACAAAGGCGGGGTAGTTGAAAATTGAATGATTGACTTCTGACATACCAGCTCTGTTGACTGGTCCTGTTTTGTTTCGCTGTAGGTCCCAACGGGAACGCTGGGTGGATGCTCTTCAACCGGGTTACTACTGTGTCCCTCCCGAGATCAGCTATGATACATGGGGTAGGCAGCAAACATCTCTTCCCTTCCCTATTATTCATGTCAGCTTTAAAGTTTAATCGCTTGCACAAATTTAAAGTAGGTCGTGGGACCTGGAAGTTTTAATTTATTATCTTGCGGTTTTTGTGAACTGTTCTCTAACTGGTACCGTTGCTCATAGTTGATGAATTAACGTGTTTCAGGTGTCCATTAGTCAGCACATCATCAGGTTAAAAGCTGACAAACTGTCTTTGATTCTTCAAGACTTGACGTTCTAGATATTGTTTTTTTTTTCATGTGAATCGAAATTCTCGCAGGAAGCTGTAGGCCAGATGATCAGAGTTCTGGCGGGATATTGTAACTCACGAACCTTTTGCACAAAGAAAGTTCACACGAAACCGGTTGATTGGCCCTCCTGTTAAATAAACTTGCTAAGGACTACTGTAGCCTTGATAGGAATCCAAAATAGACGTTCTGGATATGACTGTCATTACATTCGACACTTTAACAGGTTCTACTGTTTGACTGGCAACATTACCCGTGACTGAGTTAAAGTAGATACATAGGCAAAACAAAGTAGCGATAGGGGTTCTATAAATTTTCTACTCCAAACCCTTTTTTGAATCAGTTCGCCAAGTTTTGCATAACTTTTGGTACTACATGCCGCCAAAAAAACCAGTGACATGCAGCTGAAAGACAAATGCCTAACCACGTCCAAGGCTTACTCCTTCCGCCGATGGTGGACGTCAGGGGATATTTATCTTCAATAGAAGTTTGTAATTAAGGGTTTCCTTAAAATATAGGAAAATTTGAGGGAATCCAAAACAATAATTTTCGTTACATTTGGCTTCTGTCCTTTTTATAGACTGCCCTCAAGTGATTGCAATCGTTAGCTATGGAGCTACAGAGAGAGATGAGTTGGAGGTTAAAGAAGGAGATTTAATGAACGTCATCGTCGAATTATCAGACGGTAACTCCTCGTTGTTTGAAATTTTTAAAATATATTGATATATTTTTGGACATTCACTGGTAAAGTGCCTCAAGTTCCTTCTAATAGAATAGCTAAACATCTTAGGTTTCACACTAATTGTTGTAAAAATAGAAAAATGTCGGCGTCATTCGCGTTCAAACGAAGTTTCAAAATGGAAAAGCTTATAATGACTTTGTTTGTACAGTTTATTTTTTTCGATTTGGTCCTTTTCGCCCACGAAGTAAAGGTAAGCCTCCGACACCACTTCGGTTTTCTTTCGATGAGGTTTAATAGCGGTCTTAGGTTCTGAGAACTGGATGACAGCTCATTGGTTTTCCTATTTTTTGCCTCGTAAGGTAATTTTTGTGATCAGTAGCAAAAAAAATGGTTTCTACGTAGAGATCTTACTTTATTTCATGCATTTTTTTTTAAAAATGACGTCTTCTACTAATTCGCGTTCAATGCGTTGGCTATTTTTAGCTGCGTGGTTCGTGTATTTTAATTTGGAGATAATAAGTCTATACGAATTGCAAACACTTTGCAACGTCCGCACTTGGATGTTCGAACAAATAACCTCCATATTTTGTCTTTATTTTTGTTTGCCTTTGTTCACAATAATAGAGCCTAAACGTTAATTGCAGCTCAATTTTTGACTTTGTTTGAGGTTTTCCGTTTTGTGAGGTTGACATCTGGTTCTTGGAAGGACGTTTAGGTTGCTGATAAAGAGGGTACTATTCCCGTTGCTGGTGGAATGCAAATCGCTCGGCTTTAAACAAAAACATCGCTTCATTTACATAGTCCAAGTAGCAAAAGTCTTCTTGATGCAGAACAAGCACAAGGCAGTTTTAAAGTTGTGATTACTAATGCCTTCGAATCAAATTAAATTAACTATTGTCTCCTGGACAGACGTAGATGATTTAAATGCTGATGTGATACTGCTGCACAGTATCTGTCGTCCTGCAAAATGGGCCTAAGTCAAGTCTTCGGTGCAGCATTTAAAACTAAGTAGATTTACGTGGCTAGATATTTCCGAAGTATCCACGTGACTACTCAAAATATTCTAAAAAAGGGAAGTAAAGGTTGACTATATCCAACACCACAAGGCAGTCCGTTCGTGTTAGTAAATATAAGGAAGTGAGCTCTGAGGGCCGTATCACAACTTTTAAATTTGTGCATTTCTATTTCATAAACGCTTACTCTTCTCTACTTTTTCGACTCGAAATGCCATGATGATTGCCCTTTTTTTCAAAGAATATCGTCATACTTATATTCAGCTGCAAACTTGGAATTCAAGTTATTTTTACATGTTTTGATTCTCAATGTGATATTTTCATTACCACAACAGCCTTGAAATTATGAAACCATTTTTGTTACTGCTTGACGGAAAACAATAGGACGTTTCCATTTCAAAATGACCGGGTGCCATTTAAAATAATCCTTATAATTTGACCATTGCTTTAATGGAGGTTAAGATCATATCCTATTGCTATTGTAAACGACTCCTATCCGTAAATTTCAAATTGCTTCAAGACGCTAGATACACGATTATCTAAAGAGGAACTTTCTGTCTTTCAAACGTTGGACTTAAAGCTAAGTTTGGCTGTGGACTTCGAACGAGCGCTGTTGAGTTTCTTATGTCGTGATGAATACTGATGGAAGGTACCTTTGTCCTTATATCTGGAGAATAAATAGTAAATGGACGTCGTCACCCACTTGAATAAAATTCACTCCATTCAACAGTAAAAACAAGGTGGTGCACATTTCTTCCCTGAATGATAATTCAGATCTAAATGTGGCGATAAGTCTAGAACTTCAACTAGACCTGATAGTATTAAAACAAGTCTAGGTAATCGCCTGACCATCCGAAAGAAGCTGCGTTGTTTTTGATCATTCTTGCCATGCCTAAACTTTTTAAGGTATCCCAAGTGTAACGGTGGTTACATAGTTTCACCTTCAAGTCTTTGTTTCTTTTAATTAGGCATTTGCTAGACCGCGTCATGAAGCTGAGCTTGTCAAAACAAAACGTGAAACTTTTTTCACGACGATGCTCATAGAAAGATTTTGAAATTTATTTTGCTTCTTTCACATCAGGCTCTCAATTATATTTACATTTGTTAAAAATCTGCAGACAAATGGAACTATTCTGAGGTTATGAATTGAAGACTTTAGTCACCTGTCTTCTGAAATAAATTTTGCCCCATCTTCTTCTAAAGGCTGGCTGAAAGGTGTCCTGCCCGACGGTAGGGAGGGTTGGGTGCCGAAGAGTGTCTGTCAGCACGTTGAAGACCCACAAGCGCGTCGACAAAATATGAAGAATTTTCTGCTTTCAGAAGAGGCCCAACGAGCTTATCAGATGAGAAAACAGCGGGAACAGCAAAAGGACATGTTCGTCCGTGTACACGATGTGCGCGACACACAGGTTTGACTGGACCTAATCTCGCCTCTTTCCTCACCTCTCCAGCTCCTTTTTTAATTGATCTGAAAAATAAATTGTGTGATATTGCTTACCTTTGTAGTTCAAAGTTTAACCATCGATATTCAACAATCTCATTAATGACATTGGTTAATCAATGGGGTGAGTTTGACTAGCCAACGCTACCGAGACTTCTTCATAATTTGTACCAAATTCGAATTCACCACTAAAGTAACAGTGGTTGTAAGCATTTATTTTCTTATACGTGGAAAATCTTGAATACATTATAAGAGTATTGATCCATTAAAGTCAAAAAACAGCCATCATCGTGTCAAACTAACGACTTCAAAATCTGCTGGCAGTCGTTTCTGCAAACCTAGTTCGAGGCATACATTAAACCTTCTAGAAGACCTAGTAATCTCTATATATTTTATTGTTCACACAAAGAGGTTTCGTGTAACAGCCAGTTCAACCCTTAAATCTATAGCGCTTTTGATTTGCGTTTTGCTCTATTTTGTGAGATTTGTCGTGTTAGTAATGAACATTAAAAGTGATCACTTAATACAAAACATTAGGTTTGTTTTTAAGTTCCTGAAATTTGGTATGATGTGCATTTTTAAGTTGAGACGGTGACAGTGAATCCGAATGTAGGGACTTGCAGTAAAATAGAAATATTTACCAATATTTTGAAACATTTCGCAGTTTAAGTATCTAGAACGCAAAGCGTGTCTTCTAGAGTGGAAAGGGATTGTAAAAGTTAGGTATGTGGCACGCTTAGTTAGCGCAAATCTGGTTCCTAATTCTCGAATCAACATGAGTTTCAGGGTAATTCAGGCAAAAAACCTCATTCGTCCTTTTGAAAAGGAGTTAGCCGGTGACTATGACCCCGTGTATGCTAAGAGTCTTCAAAATACCAAGAGTTCAAAAGTGAGATTGTTTACCGGATACTTCATGACCACGTGGGTTTTGTGCACCCGATAATGTTCAAAATTTGTGATAAACATTAAAATGGTCGTTTGGAATTCGTTTGATCTTAAAATAGACGAAACGAATGACACGCTAATGAAGTTGTCTGTAGAGAAAATGTGCAGAAGTGGCTCTGAGGATGCTGAAAATTCTTTTTTTTATTTTCATCCTTTAATTTGGATAAATCCGATCTCTGATAATTTAGCAGTTTTTATGGATAAATTCTCCTCGTGCACTTGGGCCTTTTAAAATGACTGAATTTCTGAATTCGTTTTCTAATATTTGTGGAAATGAACTTTCCGTTCAGATTAAACCATTAATCATGGCTTAAGATCGGAAATTTCATAGTTAAATTCGATAACAAGGCTTAAAGGTGATTTATTAGTGTAAATGGAATATTGCATATCAAATTTCCTAGTCTGTAAAAAGATCTGATGTATTGGCTTTGGATGCACTAGAATTCGCAGTTAATAACGACTTGCGTGGAAGACAAGAGTATCGTTGGCATTTAGCGTTTCTTGATTAGCCTAAATGCAAAATCATTCATTTGGGAAAATAATTATAATGTTGTGCAAAACGTAGCTGACTGCTGCTACTGAGTAATACTGGCTCAAATTTAGATTTCTTAATAGCAGCTATTGATTGGATTGAGCAAATGACTTGGACACTTATGGCTTTGGATTGAGGGTTTAATCATAATATTACATGAACTTATTTTAAAATCCACATATTTTTTTCGTGGAATGGGGTCATACGTCATCCAGAGGAAATCCCTTTTACGATGATACGACAAGACTAGTCCATCAATTTTCCTCTTTTGCCTTTGTGACGGTCCAATTCTGGAGGTTTCGTTTTTGTACTCAGAACGACTTTTCGTGTGCGTTACATAATTCCCGTTATAGATTGATTTGTATTACGGCGGAACCAAGTATCTGTTTCACTAGGGTTGTGCAATTATGAATGTAGGGATTCTATGGGTACTAGTGCTAGTTATTCAGCAAGATCGGAAGCACTTTACTGTCCTGCTAGTCATGAATTACCGTTTCATGTCACATGTGATTGAACCCATTGGGCCAGTGGTGCTTTCAAATAAATTGTAATTCGACGACCGCTGTGTCGAATGCACTCCCAATACTGGTGGAGTGTGGTTAGCGTTAGTCTCTGAGATACTTGAGTTTAAAGTAAATATTTTTTGACATCTTAAGGATAATCCGAAATTTGTTGTTATCATTTAACTAAACTATGATATTAGGAGGGACTCTCCTGTGGGTAAAAAGGCTGATTTTTCATCAGTCGGCAGACTGTAGCCACATTTTTCAGCTGGAGACCATATTATCAGACTCTTTTTTACGTGATAGTGGAACACGAGCTATCCTGACACATTTTGACTTACGTGCGAAAACAGTCGACCCATTCGCATTCACATCAAATCTGAACTCCTCCCGATGCCATGTCCCAAACCCGGTTCAATGAATTCGTGCTGAATGTGCACCAGTAGTCCCGTGGATTGGATCAAATCTCAAATCGCAATACCTGAAGTTTCCTTTCAATCTATCGTCATGTGTCTTTTAATAAAGGGCATGACAAAAAGTATATTACAAGGAGTTTAAAAATTAAATCATAATCATCGAGGTCGCAGCTAAGCAGGCGATCTCGCTTGGTGCCATTTAGAATATTTTGCTAACTTAAATGCATGTGACGAGAGTTGCGTTTTCGTTTGACTTAACCAATGAGTCATGGGTGTCGATATCATAAATCTCAGCGACATCAGCGGATGCACGAAAAAACCACCGGGACTACACACACTCAAAGGTGCCAGATGTTCGACGACATTCTCCTAGCATGTGGATTGCATTTCTAACACTTAGTATCTGCTGAGTGAAGCAACGTAGAAGGAGCTGGACATCAGTATATTAAATATCAGACACTGCACCCTACGTGAGAGTGAGGCAATCTATGTGGAACCGTCGGTTGTCAGATTTTGCTTTTTTCACAATATGGGAAATTGAGACACGCTGCGGTCAGATTGAGAGCACAAAACTGGGTTGTGAGGTGTTTAAATTTTGAACTAGATTATTCTCTTCTTCCAATATGAAAATTCAGAATTGGGATCTTCTCCAATGCACTATTTTTTAATTGCTACAAAACTCAAGACATGTAGGGCCCCCAATCGTAAAATTGATGCGTGCAGACATTTTTTTCAAATGTGCATAGATATGAGCGGTTTCCCAATGGTCAACGAAAGTCCTTGTACGTCGGCTATTGTTATTTATCACCTGAACGAGGTCCTAAGTTGAGCTCATCGCTGTCGAGGCCCACTGCACCTCCACGATTCCGCGTTTATGGGGGACACTTCGCCAAACGGATGAGCACACATAAACGACTTAGTTAGAAAAAAATGCATCGTTCGAATCTATTGCTAATTAATAAGTCGTGCAACGATTGCGGAAAACTAAACACAGCACTTAGTGGGACCGAGTTTAATACACTAAGTTTGCTAATTGCGAGCCACGGAGACGGGATTAGGCTGCAATACAAAAGCAACTATGCAGCGAAAAGTTAGGAGGAACAAATGCCACGAAGTCTGCTGACTAATTGAGATTAATTAGTCTCGACAAACCCCCTATTCAGTAGTGCAACTTCCAATGCCGCTTTTTGCAAGCGTGCACTTATCTTTAAATAACTTTCAGCCACAATATACATCTGTATTTTCTCCCACTTTCCTCCATCATTTTGTGGGAAAAAAAGGAACTTAAACCAAGCTGTTAGTCGCATGCCGAGGAAATTATCAAGGTGAAGCAATATTTTAGAAATTCGAGCCAACTCCCCCATTTGTGCATGTGACGAAGAAAAATCTCACTGGTATGTGTTTCCTTGTCGCCATAACCTGACCTGGTTGTGGGATTACGTTTCAGACGACACTCGAGTCGGATCCACGATTGGTCTAACAACAATCAATGCTAACAAGCGACCAACAATAATGACTTGATATACTCTCACATTGGCATTAATTTTAATCCATGCACATGCATGACACGGAGGTGTGCGCACACTTACAGCGTGCCTCGTCCAACCACCGCGTGTCTGGACACAGCTTAGTCGCTCGATGGAGCCATTTTATAACGCATATAAATGGGATTACAAATCGGTAAATACCGAAGTGGCTATCACGCATAATTTGGCAACCGTTATCGAGTATCAGAGAGAAAGATTCTAATCAGTACTGTAAGGATTCAAACTAAATCAACGCGCATTTTTCCGCCAAACGACAAGCACACGTACTATGCCTGCTATGATTATGAAAAGCATCAGTAGTAAACAGAATTGAGAGGAATCCGTAGTTTTATTCGCACATTCGACTAATGAATCGTTTCTGGTGGATTTAAAAAAGTTCAGCTGCGTACCATTTCTACAGAAAACTTGCAGGATAAAGCACACCCATTGGAGAATATCGGACAAGTGTGCTGATAGACATGCTTGTCTTATAAATCATGACGAGGAAAGAATTGAGTATAATTAGCTTCTTTTACATGTGGTGAAGAAAACTTGTTTTATGAATGCATATATAAAGTAAAACTGTGGTGAATCAGTCAGCAGAGTGAGGGATGCGAGGAAGAGGCGGGTGAGTGTTCACCAACAAATAAATGCACACCAGCCTCAAGCCATCAGACCGGATCCGCCATTGACGCCAGCCTCAAGTAATTGCAGCAGAGGTAGCCGATGCACCGTGCAGAGAAGAGAGATCTCGCAGTTACCGTGTTGTCGTTTTAGTTGAAAGACCATCCCGTCAGCGAGGTCGCGCGAGAGTCCGCGATCGGCTACAATGTTCCACACCTGCTGTCCCCCCGGTGCAACAGGCGGGCCGGGGGGTTTGTACTCGCCCTCTCCGTCTCCGCTCCCACCAGCGATTGTCAGAGGTCGTCGATGACGTTGAGCGATGTTGCGGGCGACGGTCAGCGCGTTGGCGGCCGTCGCTGCGTCCTGCTGTGGGGTTGAGGCCGAGGGATTGAAACGCTCAAGGAAAGTCAGAGGCGATAGACCGAAGGTGAGACAGGTGGCGAGGTGGTCGATGACCGAGTCGACGGGGTGACGGGACTGCTGACGGGTCGCACGCATATACTTTTGGAGGGGACGGATGAGGGTGGGAAAAACTGTTTGAGCGGCTTCGTAGGGATCAAATGACTTGGTTCCACCACCAGGACCTGCGATTCGCCCGTTGCCTAAACAGGAGATTGCATAAATCGTCACTATTTTCTATGTTGGCATACCAAAACAAAGATACACTGTGATTGGGTTCTAAAAGGAAATCTGCATTATAAGTTGCGCATTTTGTCCTCAAAAATATACAAGCAGTGAGGTAGACTTCATTGGGGGACAGCGCTCATAACTGTTGAGGGAAAAATCGTGCCCACAAAAACAGCACACATTGTCCATAATTTACAACGTGTACTGGTTATTCTACGAGCTAGTTAAGATTTGTAAAGGACCCCCAGAAATTCAGAGTGGCAAAAGAATTTTCAGGCCTGAACCATTAATCATGACTGAGGCCTTTTATTTAAATGGTATAAACCTGTTATCCTGGTAAAAACTAAGTCATTCATGCGCCTCGAAATTTCGCAGTTAGATGTTGATGTTAAATTGACCTTTTCATTGGGTAGGAAAACATTAAATAAGCACAGAACTCGAT
This sequence comes from Mesocestoides corti, assembly GCA_900604375.1. NCBI lineage: Eukaryota > Metazoa > Platyhelminthes > Cestoda > Cyclophyllidea > Mesocestoididae > Mesocestoides > Mesocestoides corti. Next base: position 206,484 of record UXSR01005216.1, read on the forward strand.
TCTCCTAGAAGTTTAAACAGAAAACGAGCATGAAGGCAAATATTGCGAGGGTGTTTATTCAGCAGATAAAAACCCGAAGGGAATTTGTGCTATACAACTTATGTGTACTGGAGTAATGCGGAAAGAACAGGCAAATTTGTATCGGCATAAAAGTAACCTGAGGAAAACATGATATTAAACCAGTAAAAAGCACACAAGGCCTCGGACGTAGTACGCGCCACAATAAGTTGCTTAAAACGGGTTTGTTATTTACTATTAACTCTAAATACCATAGCCTGTTTCCTTTAATCGCAACTTAGAAACAACATACGCAATGCTTTGGTACAACCACACTGAAAGACTACATCCTTTCAACAGAGAGTCCAATGCCACACCAGAACACAACAATAGACACTCGAAGTTACCACAGACATGACGCTTTTACCTAAACTATGACTGGGAAGTTGGTTATTGCACCAGAACCTAACAGGCGTTTGAAAGGAAGCATAATTTACTTCTGATCGGTAGCGCTCTCACATCATTTGGATTGTTTGAAACAAATACAGGTCGGACATGTGGTAAAGTTGATTGAACATGTCACAGCCGCGGCCAGGAAATACTGCAAGTTGTGCGCGAAGACGGCAGCGTTCATTGATCGGCCTTGCTGCCGTGGCTGTTGGAAAACAAACCGACTAATTTTGCGCCTGTTACGTGGCCAAAGTGAGGGGGGCTTGTGTTCCAAAATGTGACTGATGTTACGCAAAAGAGAGCATGTTTAAGACTAATACTAAAAAATTTACTGACTTTTTGTTTCGCCCAGATTTTTTTGGATGCAGAGTAGTCGCCAAGTAAGTGCAAAAAACACTGACATAAGGCGTGACAAATCACACTACAGCGCAAGTGGTGAAAAGAATCTTTTCCTCAAACAGTTGGCTTTTGGCATTAAAGCACAGTATTACACCCGCTCAATATTAATATCTAACTGCAAACTGTAGCCTCATAACACACTTGATGTCATTTTACCGCCACCTGGAAGACGTGTCCACAAGAGAATCCATGAAAAACATCGATGCATGCAAGCATACGAAAAACCTAGTGAAAATGCAATTTACATTTCTTTTAACAACCAGGAATAAGCTTGTAGATTCTACAAGTTTGCATTCAAATAGGGTTAGGTTCGGCTAGGCCAGAAATAACCGCGAGCAAAACTGTGTAGAGGTGACGGAGAGACAACCAATCTGTGCACAGCATAGCTGATGGTTTACAATGGTTTTTATCACATTTGTTTAAAGAGTGGGTTAATGTTGTATTCTTTGGCCGCACATCACATGCGTTCCAGTAATTTGCGTCGGATGACACTAGTTAGGGCGTTCCGCTAAAGAAGAAAGGATATGAAAAAGCGACAGGATAGCTATAAGCCAGGATAACCTCGACAAATGGACATATTCCGGTTTTCATTAGGTCGTGGAGCATAATTTTCCAAGTTCTGCACTTAACCAGCGGACAACCCGAACTCGGACAACTACCACGGTCTGCTCTCAGTGCAGGCAGCCATATAATAAGATGTCAGGGCAAACAGTAGCACAAGCACACTGAGTAACCTCAAGGCATCCGACGTCTGATGGGAGGCAATAACATCGCGGGGGTAACCACACTTCCAGGTCTCATCCAAAATCCACCTTTTTCACAGGTCAAGCTTTTTCCAATAGTCAATTGGGTATGTACCTCGGTAAATAGGATACGGCGATTAAAATCCGTTATTTGCGTCCCACAAAAGGGTGCAATTCATTAAGTTACCACAAATCCAGATTAAGAAATCCCAATACAAAATCAATTTGCTATAGACCTGTTGGTCTGAAGACCCTGCCAATTGCTCTTGAACACCACCACCTCAAGCAACCGATGATTAATTTGGAGACTGTCAGAAAACCATGGTGAAGTAGGGCCACCCAGTCAAAGCCGTTTCACACTCCCCGCGCCACCATGGCGATCGCAACT
>UXSR01005217.1:0-76894 GCA_900604375.1 Mesocestoides corti
CACACTTCTTCCATGAAGCGCTGAACGCCCATCTTATGCAGGTATCATTCAAATCTGCAGCAAGCACCTACTGATGTTCCCATCGCGGACCCAAATAACTTGCCTCAATGTTTCCTAACATTTGCTAAACCTAAAGACCGAAGAGAATCCCACTTTTGTAAGCTGAATGAACTCCAGTGGCTGGAAATTAAATCGGTGTATTCTAGGAGCACAATTATCGATCATGAAGCCAAAATATGCAGAATCTTAAATCGTCATTGTCAAAAATTAACCAGTAGAACCTAGCTACCACGACCTAAAGGGCCTCAAATAAACTGCACAGCCCTTTAAATGCAGACTTATAAGTGGAACTTCGACACAGTTTAAAGACTGGTGAGCGTTACTAGGGTAACAAGACACAAAGGCAGGAGTGGTGGTGGTGCATGCGAGTATATTGACGACATCATGGTACGTATAGATGGAAACTTAGACCACAGCTCAAGTCAATTGGTTGTCCATATGGTGTTTGGTTATGTGGAAAACGAGGAAATGGCTTCCAAAGCTTCAGCCGTACTAGAGCATAGCATTGCTTACTGCGGCACAATAGTGGCTGATTTTTCTCGACGCATAAAATTGAGTGTAACTTGTTGCCATTTAAATGTTTCACAGGCCTACCTCCGAGGCGTGTTGAAAGTCGATTCCTGTTACTTGTTAATTATTTAGACTATGGTGTAAAACGTTTTCTAATGGGCATTTAGTCGACCGATACAGGCAAGTGGAAGGCGAGGATTTGGTTTTACGCAAGGGCAAAAAGGCCAAGCAGAGTACTGTACCAGTTGCCACGGCATAAGATTACCAGTGAATTAAACAGGTTAAGGAGGCGCGCCGAGAACAGCCCAAAATTAATCCTGCTAGGCACACTTGCGTAGGGTGAAGCTGGTCCAAGCCCACTTCGACAGGCGCGACCGACGATTACCACCCAGCCGCACCACTCCACACCGGCAGCATCTTCTCAGTCAGTCCCAACGGGATTGGCGAGGCTGCGAAGATGCGTCATTGCTATAACAGGACTCCATCGCCATTTTCTGGCTACGGGCGAGGTGACACAACAACTGCTGGTGGAACACATTCTGCCCGACTAATGAGACTAGCGTAACTAGAAAGGTACTCTAGCCCACGTCTTCCTATATGTCTCACAAAACTCCTCCAATAGTTGCAAGCACGTAACTTCAACTTAAAACCCATGAATTACACCAGGAGGACCGCAATGCCAGTGGCTCGCAGTCCGAAACGGGCATTTCGAGGACAATAACACCAATCCACCTGGCGCGTTATACCCTCAATTTCACGCGCACTTATAAAGGGTAAACCAATGACAAAATCAATCGCCATAACTATGGCATCGATGAAAACATCGAATTTGATGGGATGCCCAATAAGCCAGCAACTCAATGATACTCGCCTCTGATGCTCGGTGGAATTTTTAATGCAAAATACAGCGAAGAATGATGATGACTTTACATAATTGTATCAAATACAAGTAATAGGAAAGACGAATGTTGTGAAAAAAAGCTGAAGCCGGCGTCATGGGTGTAATTTGGCCTCTTATTGCAGCTTTTTACCGGAGTCATCCGCATTGCCACGGGATATGAGAAGAAAGGCATCCAATTCCATGGGGGGGACCGAGATTTCCGTAAGGGCGTCAGATATCACGGCAGTCCTTTCTGGAATGAGGTTCAGCGGGGTCTTGAGTGCTGAATCAAACACTGTGTTGGGGAAGATCTCTTTGATGTTTATCTACGTGGAAAAGGACAGACATAAGGAAGTGGTGAGACGACGACACTGAGAGGCGTTGACCCACATCACAGCTCCAATCTGACCACAACTTCTTTCTGGCAAGCATTGAGGTCAATTAAAGTAGACGGTGAACCCATCCTAAGTTTTATCTGGATTTTACGTTTAGGGAAACACAAACGAAGAAGACAGGAAAAGGTCTAACAGTGTTTCGCCATTCTGTGGCTTGCATAAAAGTACAGGCTTGACCTGGGAATCGAGACTAACCAGGGTTACAAAAGGACAAATAGACAACACCACTACTATTTGTCCTTTCACCCGACAGATTTATTTAAGGAAAATTGTAAACTACCGGATGGGTCACTGAAATCTTTTTACGAACGAGTCTACTTTTTTGCAATACAGCGGATGCATTTTATAGATTCCTGACTTTACACGTTGTTGTTCATGGCGTTATGGATTTAAAGTCGACCAAAGCGGTTTGGATTAGAAAAAAATTCAGTTTCTAATCTATGCAATCATGCGATCCACGAAGCAGAAAGAGTTATGTGTGAACCTGCAACGAGCCTGAACATTCGCAGGCCTCCTCGCAGAGATGAGTTGTACCACAAGCATGCAAGGATCGATGGAGCACCAGGCCAACTTGGCTTCCTGATGCGTGACTCAGGCCTGAAAGAAAGAGCACAAGAACAGCATTTATTGGTATCATCATAAAAAATTCCAAATACAGAGCCGTGTGATCCTGGATTAAACGCATACCTTTGTAACGTTCGGATTGACTGAAAAAGGCCTTCATTGTGACCAGATCGTAATCGCAATGGAGACTCAGTGGAGACATGAGTTGACGATCGGCAGCAAAGTGTTTGGGATCGAAATTGGCCAAAAATTGAGCGGCTGGGTTGTTCAGATCACTGAGAACGTAGTGCGCTTCGCCAGTGAGGTTTGGCTACAGAAGATGGAAAAATTACACGATGAACATAGCCAATGGAGCTTAAGGTGGTCGACACTTCAAAAAAAGTCGGGGAACATTGATTTCCCATTCGGTTAATTGATCTTTACGACTAAAGCAAGACCACAAAAAACAAAAATTTTCTACTGCCTGACTAAATTTACACAGTGCACAAAATGTTGTCGAGAACACAGTAGCTAAGTACAGACCTAAGCGAAATTCATGCGAAACTACACAGTTTCTTTTGTGCTTCACTAATCCTAATAACGCAATGTGCCTATTTGTCCAACTCGACCACTTCGCCGTATTGAAAAGTAGCATTTTAGATTGGATCGACTCCTATGAGATTAAATCGAGTGATCCGACTTCTCGAAAAAGGAACTCTTAGCTAAGTGGTTGAATACGTCAAAAAGCAGACGCACTCAATGACCAGCATTAGCCGGTTAGGGTACAGTTCCATGCAGCTTTGCATGCGTGGTCCGACACAATTTCACGAGCACCCTCGTAACCAGAGGAAACTACTCCTGCATTTAGCGAGGGACTCGTAGTGGAATGTGAATAATTGCATTGAGACATAGGTAGTCACACGTTCTTTGCCCATACGACTTCGCAATACCTCAAATGTTAGTCCAAGCATAATTGTGAGGGTATTTAATATCGTGTAAGTCAAGTAGAATCAAGCAGGATTTATTAATACGATCAGATATTCTAATAAGGCAAAACGACTGGATTTACATGTCAAATAAAGGAAAGTGTATTCACGGGCACAGGAAAATAACCCAAAAAGCTTAAAGGACTATACAACGTATGGTAAACGCGTTCTGGAAAAAAAGGAATTAATTTAGAACTTCATTAAGGTGTCATTGATCGGATACAGTATCTCCCACTTAACAAATGACTTATTACCTACTCACTAAAGCTCAAATTTTTCTGCGAAAACAGATTATTGAAAAAAGCATGAAATGCCTCATAAAGATACCCAGTAAAATGATTTTGTGACCCTGACGATACTACTTGAAGTGAAATTCGACTTAGAAAATCATCAAAGTTTCTCTTTTAGTGTCGTTGGGTGTTAAACCACTAGGAGACCTTAATTTCCAACGTGGTTACATTTAACCACAGAACAGAAATGGCTGTGTGTCCTGATCCCCTTCAGAGAATGAAGTTCTGTAAAAATCAGTTGGTTTTTGCAGGACTCGAATTTTCACTTTATGCCTTCAGCAAGAAAGCTTACCGCTTCTACGTAGTTACAAATGCTCTTCTCATTTTTCACGGCTGTTCCCAAATTCCCTATCAGGGAACCGTGCATCATAAAAGCTGGCATTCACATAATTTTACCACCTGTGAACAGGCACACTGCCGAGTGTGCTTCCTTGCTTTGCAGAAACTGGCCAAGCACGGCAAGACATTCGTGATTGATGCTTGAATACACCTAATCGGTTTAGCTTAAAGGAAGAAGTTATGGTAACGAAAATGGACATCACGTTAACCTGTAGGGCAAACGCCACGTGACTCAAAAAAAGACAAGTGGAAACAACAAAAAATTCCTATTTTAACAAACGTGGTAAAAAGGATTTTGCTTTAACTTCGGTTAGTTAAAATGTGTTCCGATTAAATTAAATCAATATCGCTACCTTGATAAAAATACAGGCGTTCCAATCAAGACACAAGTACTCAAAAGATATTAATGATACCATAGGACTTATTGTACTCACAGTACTTCAGTTCATGTAGAAAGAGTATAAAGTAATTGGATGGAGCAGCCAAAACCTTAACAATTTTTTGCTGAAAACACATGAGTTGGGTGAAAATAGGAAGTGTGCAAGTCCGGAATTCACGTACCACTGAAGCGTCGGGATCAGCTTGGTGCTTTACTATATCTTCCACAATGACTCGGAAGAGAGAACGACTAGGCTTGGCGTCCTCCATGGCTTCCTCCATTCCGCGCCAATCGTCGTACATCATCTTGCGCTCCAACCAGACCCTCATCTCGCCCGGCCGCTCACCCGCCGTCACGCCGAGCGACTGAGCCGAAAGCAGGCTCACCCGATGCTCACTGTCCTCGATGTAGAGAGCGCATGTCATGGGGTAAATATTGCCACTTGCGGGGATCTTCGGGTGATACTTCCTCCGGGTCATCTAGGGGAGCAAAGATAGCCACTTTCTAAAACAACGGCATTTTGTGAGATCAAAGGAACATGGAGGAAGTGCAGCAAACTTGAGTATTAGAACGGGGCATGTCACTTGAATTAGGGCAAGTCTGCCCTGGGAAACAGCAAAAATGAACGGCCACCACTGCACAATTGTATTTACAAAAATATTAGGCCACGCTTCACCAGAAAAATGTTCTGAATATCACATACCTGCAGACAATTAGAGTCAGTAAAGAAGTGACGATCCGTGTTTTGAATATCAGTTTTTATCGTCATTACCAGTTCCATGTTCTCATGGCCCTTGGTCAGATCAACAAGATTTTCGATTTCCATTGCAAGTTGACTGGGTGTGCCTATAAACAAAAACGAGAAAACCAAATCACGTCACACAGCCTTCTTGTTATTCACCACATTGGCGACTGAAAGACGGCCAGCCGGGGCGCGTGTGTTGAGTGTGAGAGATTGAGATAGCACAAAATTTACAACACACACACACACATACCTGTTCTGTAAAGACGAATAGTATGCTCAAGCTGGGAATAATAGGTCGTTAGCTCCTCCGTAACAGCCCCACGAAGGAGACGCATCTGCGCAGAGCCAGATTGGGCAAGAGGCTTGACAATAAAAAAGAACGTCGCCAGTTTCTCGAAAATCCGGGTTCATTAACAAATATTTATAAAACAAGGGATTCTGTCTTAAGAGCTTACTAAAATAAACGAGTGCTGAATAGTACCGATCGCCACCGAAGTTGAAAACCCTTAGGAGATAATGCCGCATGTGTCATTTCAAGACAGGGTTAGCGCACCAAACAGGCATACCTTGCCTTGACACGCTTAGAAAGCCATCTCCGCACTAGGCTAAGGAGGTCGTAAGGTTTAGACAAAGTGCGCGCTGTCGCGTCTTCACAAATTAAAGCCGCATCCGGCTAGTTGTCCTCACCCGCTCAAAATCGAGAGGTAATTTTCGAATTTTGCCAAACCCGCGGCAAACTCGGGAATGCAATAACGTCCTAATGCAAAGACACTTAATCTAAAAGCGACCATTTCAGAAGTCGACTTCGACTGAAGTGATTGATCTTAAATGAGAGATAGCGGACAGCAAGCACTATTTAACCATACAAAGCTGTCAGAAATAAAGCGATTAAATGATGGCCCGAGTTTCGTTGCGGCGGTCTGTGTAAAAAGGAACAAAAGTGGAAGAAGGTAGCGACAACTAACTCACCACTGGAGAATTTTGATTAGAGCCAAGGTAAGCACCCGATTTTCCAAGAGCGGCTGCAGTCTGAACAAGCTCAAAACCGATATCAATTCGATGGGAATAGCCGGTCTTCTTGTTACGGAGAACCTAAGGAAACAGTGAAAATCGCAGTGAGGTTGCTGTTTAACTACCACTCGCAACAACCATGTAACGCCTTTTAACGAACTGGGGACTAAATCTCGGAGGATACTGAGCACACCATGTGGGATTCACGTCATTCAGAAGTGCAGTAACTAGACCATCTGCGGCGCACCACACATCAACGAAAACCTCGATTGTTGTGGACGAACAAGACTAATTAACTCACTAGTTAGAGTGGAACATCGACAAAAAAAGACAAGGAAACAGGTTAGGAATTATCACACTGGAAAGTGTTAATTTCTCGTTTCGACTACAATCCAATCTGAAAAGGATGGCAAACTAATAGTTGCTGATCTGCTAGTAAAAAGAGGGCTGAAAATCACTGTAATGGACCAGACGAATGGCCCCCTGTGTCGAAAATCATCGAAAGTACAAAACACGTGGCCAGATCAATACGCATTCTTATTCTGTCGGATTATGGGAAAGCATCTAGAGCTGATACCGTAACCCGGACACACGTGTCCCTAAACGCTCAAGTTTGACAAAACCAACGCGTATCAGATAACAGCTTACGATAATAGTAGACGGAAAGTAAACCAAGTAATGCCCTACCTGGCTGAGGCCAGTCTCCGCGTTGAATTTGAGCTCCAGAAAGTCAGATTCAAGTTTTGGCGCCATTGATTCGACATCTCTTTGTGCATAAAATAATGCTGCTGAGGGTCTACAAGAGGAAAGTGCAATCTCAGCGCTAAAGAAACTCTGTAATTCTCCTACATTATGAGGGACATTAGGGTACTCAGGATGACGCCAAAATATGTCCGTACCGCTTTGGTTAAAACATTTTGGAACAGCTGTTGCGACCTCATCGCAGTCTCATAAGTGTGCCCTTTTAATGGATAGGTCATATATCTCGGCAAACGTGACAACGAACCAAGCATTCACCAAACTGCGATGAATGTTGTAATGCCAAAAATCCAGAAACTTACGGCACTCCCACGATGTTATAAAGCGTTGGCTTAGTGAGGAGAATGGCGGGAGTTGTCGAGGCCTTTGTGGACGCTTTCACGGTGACCTTGACGATCTGAAGAGGCGTGAGTCGAATAGGACCGGCACTGAGGCGAAAAAGGAAGGCGGAGTCGCCAGACATGTGGAGGGACGAGGGCTCAAGTTGGACGGGCGGAAGGGCAGTCCCATCGTCGAGGCACACAAGAAGGGAGAGGACCTGTGGTTGCGTGGTGCTCTGCTGCTTAGCCACTCGCAAAAGCTTTGTTAAGTCGACGTTCACCACAAAGATTTGGTCACGAGTGCGTGACAGTTGGTTGAAGATGAAAAATGTCCTAGAACAAATGATAGGCAAACTTTAGCGTTAATGACTACCTTAATGCAAAATTGTTTTAACTACTGACCAAATTGAGCAAAACCCCGTTTTTGATCCTGAAAGGCGTTAAATTCGAGTAGCAGTAGTGTCATAAGCTGCGTTTAGTGGGATAGCTGGACTGGTCTAGACAAAATTTGAAACCCACTAATTAAATCTTCTGCTTGATAAAATGGCTAGCTTATTTCCATAAAGACGCATGGCCCATGCAAACAACATTAAAAGGTTCAATGACTAAGTCATATCGCCCTAGTGCACTAGTATTTAGCAAGTCAATATATTTTACCTAATAGAACTGTTGATTATGAGTATTGCAAGGATCCAAGTAACATTAAAATTCCAAAACGTAAATGCTGAAAGAAAACAACACACTTCTGGCGAGCTTAGACGAGAAAAACCGTTCAAAATCAGTTCAAGTTCGGTAAAAACTTCAAACTGTACAGCAAAAGCCGTAAAATGGAAATACTTGCGAAATGATACTCGAGAATAAAGTGGCTGCAGATTTTCCATGTCCTAATTCCGATTGAAATAACGGAAAAGGGAATAATGCTCCTTTAATGGCATTGAAACTTCAAAAACCAAGCTAACTTCACGCCAAACACTAGCTAAAAATCGACCGAATATAGGGCAATGGGAAATGAAACGTTTTCACATTCCGTTAAATGTACTGGGTTTGAGATTATAAGACTAGTCCTCTGATCGAAGAACCGATGACACAAAAACTATCGGCTGTTAAAGCCGGCTTTGTTCCAGGCAGATGGCGTAACTTGACGATGCAATTGTTAAGGCAATGGTAATTATGGGACGACGCCAGTGCCTTACTTTTCGACATCGAAGTTATCAAAGCTTATGTTAAACAGCTTGGAAGTGGATTCGGCGCCCCAGTGTCGATTGGCGGAGAGCATAACTGGCTGTCCTCCTTCCGATACCTGCTTCTCGATCGCCGTGATAACCTCCGTCGATTCGAAGCCAAGAAGAAAGGCGGCACTTGTCGCGGAAATGACATGTGCGTGTAGAAGTGCTTGTTCGAGTCTGTAAGAAAACATGCCATTTAAGATTTTCGGACTATACAGAGAGCGACGACATTAAACGAAACATGCAAGGCATGATTGATACCGACATGGACACACAAACGACAGAACGACGTGCATTTGTGTCACATAACCTACTGAACAGGTGATAAAAGATTCATGTTAGCTTTGACTGTACATGTACCGGAACCTAGGACTTTGTGAACGAGGGTCTAACCCCACCCCGGAGATTAGCACAATATACTTGGTTCCGATTTGAGCAATCGTTCAATTGATAGGATTTCACCATCATTCACTTTGACGCACAACCATGAAACAGTTAAGACACCAAAATCCGAGTCTAATTGGTACAGACTAAGGCACAAGCCACTGGCGTAAAATCAGAGGCATAACGGTGACTCAGCTCCCCTTGTTCCAACTTGTACACAATTAGGGTCTATCTCAGATTAACAAGAACGAAGAATAGATGACATTGAAAAGGCCCGATGGCTGACTGGGAAACCTGAAATGCACACCAAGAAATGCGCTGTGGCTAACTGGAAAGTTGAAAGTGAGTAAAAGTTCAAAGTTACAGTTACTAAACTCAGTGGAAAAAAAACTAATGTTTCAAAGTTCCAGTTCATTCGAAAGTCATTAGTTGGAGCTACAAGATTAGGTCTCGTGGCATGAGCTGAAAATGGAGACCAAGTATGAAGATGAAAAGACCCACTTTTCATGAAAATCAGCCATGACGTAGGACTTGGAAGTTCCAGTGATTCCGTCGTGGTGTTGGAAGAGAGCCAGACTCCTTCGCGCCAAAGTCAAGGCCTTGAAGAGTTCAAGAAATACATTTTCCGGCTTGCCTCTTGGAACATTCCAAGAACGGGCAAATGAAAAGAGGATTTCTGCGGTTCTTGGGAGGAAAAAATAGGAAGACGTGTGTCTAACAGATTAATTACGATAGTAAAAATAGCACATGGTCGTAATATCCACTTCGCAGTATCTCCAAACAGCAATATTTTATTAAGCTAAATTATGGACTATAATCAAGCAAAGGGCAACACAACTGCACGCCCTGCTTAAAGAAGCGGCATCTACTGGCCTAATGACCTCACGGCTAAACACAGGAGCCATAACTTGGTAAAACAAGAATAAGTCGCTAATGCAACGCAAACCACGTAGAACAGAAAGTTGAAGGGAATTGTGTTGTGCGAAAAGACTGAGGGGTAGGCATAACCTTGAACTCGTCGTCAGTATTTTCCAGCTGTTTTTTTATTGGTTGCAATATGTTAAAAAGGTTACACGCCTGTATTGCCAAGAAACTAACAAATTGCCATTAATAAAGATCTCAGCCCACTTCGGATGAGGCGTTTCGGGATGTAGAGTATTTGACCAATGGTTGGGGGGGAGCTTGGAGTGGAGCATGTGTTCGTTGGACAAATACTTCTACCAATAAAGGCAAGCAAACTCCTGACGAAGCTTGTATTCATTAAAGTAAGAGTGGATGTCGAAGGAATTGATGAAATTTTTGAAATAGGCACTGTAGGTATGGGCATAATAGCTGAGAATCATTTTAGAAAAGCCGAAGATGACGCTGAGTTTTCCGAGAGCTCCAGAGTCGTAACATGAGGAAATTGAATTGGTTAAAACTAAACAACTTTCTCTGGTATACTTAAGGCAATTTAAGAATTTGCCATGAAACATGCGCCCACAGCTTACTTCTGGACATTCTTCCTTGACAACAATTTTTTGGGCTTCACAATAATTTAAGTTAGTGATGCCTCACGGCACGATCCTCAGTGGCAAGGCATGTCGTCCAATCTCCAATATTCTTCACCCACGCAGCTCTATCACCGCGATGTAAGCAGTTTTTCTGTTCGCTTAATTTTTAAGAGAGAACGGTTTAAGACACAGCTGAGACGTCTCATCTGCTCGATATGACAGTTGGAACGAGGTAGCTGCAGTGACAAGACTCCACCAAAAAAAATTGTGCTTTGATGTTTGCACCCCAAAAAGTACCTCAGCTCAGCTTCCAAGTAACGTGACATCGCCTTGTGTGAAGGTCGGCTGGTGTAATAACCACTCCAGTAGTCGCGGTTGAGGTCTGAATAGGTGAAAAAGTCGCCTCGGAAAGTGGGAAATCCTTCCGACTCCTTGCGAGAGTGCACAAGATTGAAGTACTCCGATAGCGTACCAAATCGGATCTACGTGACAAAAATAGAGAAGAAGTGAAAGTGATGTCTTTACCCACAAAATGATTCCTAGGGACCAAGCTAAATAATACATCTAGAAAGTTGCCTCTTTGGAAAAGTTTCTCACTGAAATACGCATGCAAATCACGGTACCTGATTCCCATATGCTTAAACCGTTTTAAGGGAGTATTTTAGCAGCGTGTGTGACCGACAAAAAAACAACTAAAGCCAGTAATGCTACAAAAGCATGCGCTCTTATTCGATAAATCAAACACTCAAACACCCAAAACAACTGTTTGGTGTTGAATAAGTCGAGTGGAAGGAGTACAATAAAGCAACTGAGAAGGCAGAAATTTTACTTGAACACAGCTAAGGCTAAAAACAGGCACATACATGCATTTTATAAGATGGCTCTGCATTTATGTGGTCAATGAGCAGTTGGTAATTGGACATCTGAAGGCTCCATTCATCAGTAGTCAAATAGCGGAAGTCGTCCCCCAGGGGAACAAGCAAGACACCGTTGTTGTTAAACAGCTTCGCCTTCTTCCGATATTGATCCACTAGAACCTTCACCCTAGAAAAAGATCGTCGGTTGGTGAAGTTGTAATGTTCAATCTTATACCGAGTGCAAAATCCAAACCCACCGTTCCTGAATGTTCAACTCCGAAACGACGATGGGAGGTTTTCCCCAAGGACAACCTAGCTTAATTCGCAGGAAATCAAACTGACAGCAAATAGAGGGGTCCGGGCCACAGGTGTGCGGTATGTCGTATGAGTAGAAGGGCATGACATGGGTGAACACCTCCGTGTGACCGGTCGAATCTAAAGAACCAAGAAAAAGGGAGAGACACTGGTTGTCAAAGACTCGAACAAAATCCTAAGTGCCGATGCTACAGAGCTCGAAATTGACGAGATCTGAGACAGAGGACTCTGGTTATACTACTTGACTACAAAGGCGGAAACACTAAACACTCGAATTTAGTCACAAATGTGCTGGCTTCGTTGACAAAACACAAACGCCTCTACCGTCTACGGGGAACATTCGTCGTTTGAATTTCAACTTAAAATTATTCAGCTGCGGTATTAATTGCACTTTCTTGTGATATCTGATCCAACTGCGCTATGCACAACCAATCTTCCCGTGTCTTCCAATCCGTTTCCAGCTACTTATCCTCCATAAGTCCATTTTCCGTTAATGGTACCTTAAAATCTTCATCCAAAAAGGAATCCCTTTTGGCTTGCAGAAACTATTCAGTAACAGTCTCGCCTGGTATTTGAAGATGGTTATCAATAGTTGGTGAGATCACGCTTATTGTACTTCCTCATTTTTATTTATCCTAGTTTTAAGACAATAACTTGAGAGCATCGTCATTAAAGGTTGAATTTCTAAGGATAAAGTGAAAAGAAAACTTTTCGTTTATCAAAAAAAACCAACCCATGTGAAATCACTCAACGCCCGTACGCATAACATTTGTGATGTTGTTGATATGATGCAAGCAAGATCGGAATAGCAACTCACTCCAAACGACACAACATTTAAAAAGGTGCTCGCAGAATCTTTTATGCTTCACCGACCCTCATGACGCCTGCTTGTTCAAATCGACCACTTTGTCATGGTGAAAGGTAGCTTTACAAATAGCGTCGACTTATATGAGGTCGAGTCTGATTCAACCTCCTGAGAAAGGCACCCTTAGTAAAGTGGTTGACTTCGTCGGAAAGCAACCGCACTCAATGACGAACAATTACAGGTTAAGGTATTACACCAGTTCTAATAAACTAGAGGGCGACGTTCGAAGGCATTTGAGTAAGAAGCCCGGCCCAGCTTCCTTACTAGCACGAGCAGGTTGGCTTCGTAAACGGTAACTGCGACGCTGATTTTGAGTGGTAAAAAGAACATAATTGTTGTCCCCTACACCTTAATCACGACTCAATTACCTAACGCATATTATCCGAAATGCACCGGTATGTCGAAAAATAATTGCGCATTATGCACGAGAATCATACCGACACAGCATGTGGTTCGTCTTCAGCAGCATAGTGCGCGGAGAATACGATGGGTTTTGCGAAATAAAAACTCCCATACCTATTTAGGGACACTACAGCACGGTACGAATTTCAATGGAATAAATGAGTACCATTTTATGCAAAGAAGCAGCAGCAGTCGCTTGATGGAGTTGTGTGTAAGTTGGAAAAGTGTGCGAAATATTTAGCACTTAAATTTTCTTTGTCCTGGTTCTCTACCACGATAATTCTTGATGATAAGAACTTCGACTAGGCTATGTGGATACGATTAAACCAAATTAGTTGCATAGAAATACAAGAGGCATTGCTTCTTTATGTTAAATTAAACTCGCACGAACAAACTAAAAGCATGAAAGAGATTTGAACATAATCCACTGTAATTTAAAGGCATGTGGAAATAACAAAGCACCAGTCCGTGTTGTTCGAATTTGTCATCGGCTTTGATACCTCACCATATATTACTTGCAATAGTGTACAGAGCTAGCCATGTTATCGACGGTTTGATTCGCGTCATTTCCTAAAAATTGTGGCTAGTGATAGGCAGGAATGGATGCATGCCCGACATTTAAGACTGCGCTCTGTTAAATTAAATCACGTCTTAAAAACTAACTCATGAAACCCAAAAGGAAACAAGCGCACCTCGATTAAATAACTATGGCGAATGGGCATTTTCACTAGTTCTCCCGTTTCCTCGAACTTTGTGAAAACAAAAAGTTCGTGGCACAATAGTGGGTAGATATCCACCTTTCATAGACGGGACTTAATTGTATGAAAAACATCTAGGATCCACGAGAACTCTAGTTAATTGTCGGACCGGGGAAGCCTTTTGTCCTACTGACGGGCACAATCACAACTATGAAAATGGGAATTCAAATTTGACACTGCGCCCAAACAAGGCAAGAGGGCCGACCGACCTACCCCAAGGTTGACGCCAATAGAACTCCAGACTCTGTTTCTTGGCCAGGGCTCTCTTCACCTCATAGTGCACCCGGTGAATGAGGATGTTTTTGATTCCGATCTTGCGCAGAAGATAGGCCTCACTGGTACTGTGTCCAAACGCATCGATGGCCCAGCTCACATTGGGCAGAAAGCCTGCAACATTAGACAATCAGCTGATTCGTGTGGGTGGGTGTGTGTGGGCGCATTCACCCGAAAGGGCGCAACGAGAAGTGGTTTTCATCGATTTGAATATGAGCTTACCACTAGCGACAATTTTCGCGTGCTTAAGCTAAAAATTGCATTTCAATTGAGATTATGACCCTGAAAAACATTTTCTTAGTGATGTGGTAAATCTGACTTTCGACAGAATTCGTACAATGTTTTTTTATCATTTGGGTATCAAGAGTTTTAAAAACCACTTAAGTGGATAAAACCTATGAGAGTAGTGCCAGACCTTATGTCATAGACACGAGATCGTAGTTGCCAAAAATACTGCAGTAGGTGCTTAACACTCAGGTTAAATGTGTAAGTGTGAAGATTGCGAAGTACAAATCAATCTACTTAAGACACAATATCTTTCCGCAAGGGGCTCTTGAAGTTGAGACCAAAAACATGGATTACTTACGCAAAAACCAAGTTAAAATTTTGAATCAATTTTGGAATTACCATTACCTAAGCCACTATTTAACTAACGGTTACCACGCTAATTATCTGCCTAACAATGTTCGTTGTTTCGTGGCGACATTGGGCATTTGTGGAGAAGAATTCAACAGAAAAATTAAGAGCAACACTAAAACGATCCTGGGGTAATATTAACACACCCCATGACAAGTACACCAAACTACCTTCGTTCTGCAAAACAAAGCATTCAGTTTAAAATGTAAGATAATTAAAATTAGGAGGGGATTCGGGCACAAGCGAATATCCTTTTAGACCCAATTTATGTGCAAATTATTATCTGACCTAAATCACAGATCACTACGAGGTAAATATGAACTTACCAAGATTATCTAGTAGCCAGTGCTGACCTTCTATAAGTTGAGAAATAATTGCAGCATAGTGAGTCGTGGCTTCATCGTTCATGACCCAACCACCGGTTGCAACCTCCCACTGACCTTCGCGAACAAGTCTACAATAATGACAATAAATAAGCATGCCAATTTGTAAGAAGACTTAGAGATGGGGTTTCTACCAAGAAAGTAATGAGTACAGGGAAGAATTTGTCTGAGACGCACAAACAAAACGCTTGTGTCAGTTACTATGAGAATATAAGGCAAACAAATTTACACAGGATTATTGTCAAAATTAAAAAATAATGCAATTACACTAAACTTAGCACCTCTACAATGAGTAAACTATGATTACACACAACACTGAAATTGAGTTGAGCTATTATTTTCAAAACCAGTACAGCCATTTGCAACCAAAGTCTACCGAGTCATTTCCAAGAAGACTAAACATCTAGACCAGAATCGTGAATAAACTGATCACTAACTTGGTGAAAAGAGTTCGCACTGACAGTGATAAATTCTGCCACCACATATCAAGATAGACAACTTCGGCATAGATGAAGCGTAAAGACGGATTTTTTCCCAGAAAATCCACCGTTGCATCCAAGCTCTGGTGCGTGAATTTGTCAAAGTACTCTTTCGGAGTCATTTTCCAACCTTGATAAGACAAAATCAGAACTCAATCAGACAGATGCCAAAATTGCCGTTCAATAATTAACATGACAATAATATACCGGTTCAAATATAAAGGTGTTATAAAGAAAGCTAAAAAACAAACATTGGTCGGCTTGATAAAAAAAAAAGAATAGTTAAAGCTACCACGTGTTAAAACAGGACTTGATATAACGGCGAAGAATTTTAACAAGACACACCGGGATCTTGATGAGAATAAGGTAATAGAACGACCTCGAGGTTATGTTTATCCCAGTCTGTTTGCGAGTAAGTGATATCAAATCCCTGATTCCATACACCACCATCGTCATTTTCAAAGAGAATACTCTCGTAGAGATCATAAATCTACAATAATAATAAAGTTGGAACTGGAATTTTGTTATCATGACGTAAAGTGATCAACTTTAATATCACAGTGGCCTAAGCACAAAAAACATGAAATTGTGGTCCGGAATGAGGTCCATTCTCACATTGCTAACGGATATTTTTTTCTAATTTTCAACAAAGTGTTAAACAAACTAAAGCAAATTTATGGTAAACTATTGAATATGTTATGGTCTATTTTACGTTAAGTGATGTGATTTATGCATTTTAACGCACCGTTACGTTTGTTCTCCCGGCATGCGCTTGGAGGTTGCAATTCAAGGGCAGCAAACGCTCTTGATTTCTAAAATTACCAAATTTGCAAATTTAGTTTTCCATTAGCTCAGCAATGCTGCACCACAAACCATTATTCAGTGCTACTACCGAAAATCACGAAAAGATGACAGACTAACAATAATCCTATCCTGCAGTTAATATAGGATGAAATGCCGGAATATTCTGAAAGCCGTTAATGTACAAAACTAACTAACACGACAAACTCAACATGCCGAACACCATCGAGTACACGACAAAAAGTCTACCGGAGTGACCATGTCAGCTGTGCACTAAATTTGAACTCAAACAGGCACAATAATACAAAACCTTTCCCTTTAGAAAAATTACGCAAGCAAACCCGAAATAGAGCCGGAAGGTATATCAGCATTTATCAACAAAAGATTCTTATTAAAGATTCACACAGCATTAATTGGGAGTCGCCATAAGGAAAAATACAATTAATGATCAAGATAGTACTGTGCTTAGAGAATATGCTAATATAGTGAATTGGTCCTAGGTTAATAAATGATGAATGTATCGAGCAAAAGTAAGTTAATTTCACAAATAAAAAGAACATACAGTTCATTGGGGCTGATATCTTCATGTTCATTCACCAGAAAATATTCCCTCACACCATGTGGAGACTTTTCATGCCATAACCTAATGTATACGGTGGCATGCTTGGTGAAAATGCTTATGAAAATCAGGAACAAAAATAAAACCCCACAAATTATACCAAATCGTCTGAGTCGTGGGCGCATTAACACCGCAGAGAGATAAAGCCCACAATGGTATCGTCGCGAAAACCCAATGAAAGTTTAGCAAACTTATAAAAAAGCGGCCTTGTTTAAACCTTTTGAGTGATCGAAACAAAGAAGACATAATTAAAATAGATTACTTTCATTTAATTATAGTCCTCTAGTATATCGATTTATGAAAATTCTGATAAAAAGCAGGGAAAACATAATTAATGTATGCAATAACTAATTGCCGTCCTCTTCATTGTACGATATTTAGCTATGCCTCATTGGACTGACGAGTTGCTTTTTAGCCTACTTGATAAAGAGGTTTTATTTAAGCACCTATCACTGCTACACCCCAGAGTCTATACAATACAACCGTTCCCTCGAAGGCCAGCGCAAGGATTCAAGACCCCTTTCTAAATAAATTCCAGCACTTAATATGCTCGCGTTTTGATCGAAGGATAATGACGCTTTGCTCCCAAGTGGCTTCAGGGGGTGTCATGTATTTCAACTTTGTGACATACTTTACAAATGGTATTCTAGCATATATTCGTTCAGACTTGTGAAATTCGAGAGATATTCCCGTGTTCTACCGTTTGGTTCTGCAAATTTCAAAAATATTGGACCAAAGCCATAGAATGTGCACATGGTAAATCAGGATTTTAATAGGCGCTTAAGACTCTGTATGTGTCCCGTGAGTACCAGCTTTCCACCCCAAATTTTTGGTACAAATTTTAGGGTAATAGGAAGCTTAAACACTTATGTCGATTAGTTCGGGCAGAAATATCAATTTTCAATACATTTTAACAATTTCAAGATAGGTTCCAACATTATTTTTCCTGTGATCATTCCATATTGAGAGGCAGAGTAGCCGATTTAGTACCAACATTTTACTTCAGCGAGCAGTATTTTGAACACATTTCAGGCCTCATGTTTTCAAGTAAATAAACAGGAGAAAAAAATTGAATTTACTGTTAAAGATTTAGTGTGACTATTTGTGACATGATCTTTATCGTGACCACACTAGAAAACATATTAATATGTATATTCATCAATAAGCAATCTGACAAATCCAACAATTTCTCTGCACCACATTTGATAACCTGTGTTATGCGGTTAATGGCGCCCATTAAATTCGTTAATTGGGCCTGTATTTCAAAATTTTACAGTCCAACAACTAAGAATCAAGAATAGATGAAAATAAATCGTAGGTTAAGTCTGGGATCAGCTGCATTTTTGGTCACGGGTGAATTACTGATTTTGACGTCCATATTTTTCCAGCAAGCTATACACATTACTAGAAATTACAGTTATTTAAACTCCCATTTTTACAATGATAACACAAAAAAATACGTATTTGTGAAAGTATAAATCCAGTGGTTAATAAAACCCAATGGTTATTCGCGAAATTGCCAGGATTGAGTTGTCCCTACCGCACCAACTAGACCAAGGCAGTCAGTGTTGCAGCAATGTCTCCAACTAAGGCACACATCGTTGCTACTTCAAGCTACGATACCCAACCCAGCAGGAAACAAGTTAAGAACACCACTTGAAATCATACAAACATGATGACACTTCGATGCCTCCTGCCGTCACACACGCACGCGCAAATATTCATGTTGTGGTTATTACACAGATTCACCAAACCATTCAAGAGCGCCTCGTTTGACGTCACCATCTTGTCATTCACAAGTTTCAAACATTCACGCAAAACATGACAACTCGAAGGGTGAACACCGCCTAAGTTGCAAGCCAAAAATGACTGCAGACGGTACGATAGCCCTGGACCACTTAGACATTCGCATTCTGCCATTTCAACCACTTTCCAGCAGTGATACTTGAAACATCGCTGAATTCTCGGCTTCACTACATTGTAACACCCACTTTACGCATCGTGTCGTCGTGAATGGCACAAACTCGACAAATCGGGCTTCACGCCCCACCTCACCGCATGCCAATGATTCTGCATGCATTCTTCCACTTCTTCTTTTTCGTCTTCTTCTTCCTCTGTGAAACGGCGGCGTTGAGTCCGCACTGCAACTTCGTAAGCTATCTCCCGCATTGCTGGATGATTGCTCTAGCTACAGGTCTACAGTCAGTTATTAACTCCATCAGATTGAACAAGCACCCAAGCATTCCCAGACAATGCTCACCCAACTGCAGTTCAATGTCACTTCCACTAACACCACCTGGATTTACGTCCATCTGGGTCACCTTGTTATGCGTGGATCCACATTTCAATGGTGATCCCAAACATGCAGGTATATTTCAACACTCAATTCAACCCCACTGCATTGGCACATCGACCATCCGACGAAACACCACGCCGTACACAACGTCTCCGCACTCTCGGACTACAACCACGATCCCTGCACTCAGTTAAAACGATAATTAACACTCTGTTACGCCCTGACGCCATCGAGACACCAACGCAGCCCTGCATCTCATGATTTAATTGCTTTTTTCTCTCAGATGATTGGCATTACAAGCACGCCTTAACCTTTTTTTCAAGCCATCAACGGCTTGTGACACGTTTTGGTAATGGAAGAGTAAACACACTTGGCCCCCAGGCTCGATTGGCGTTATTACAATTGACGTCACTTAAACGATATTTGTTCATTAGTCGGTGTTGGATAAAATAGCTTTAAATTCACAGTAATATCGTCTCCACTACACTGTCGTTACCATATTTCCGGATGATTTATCAACGGTCGTTATGCCATTTCCATAACTACTTATTTTCCTACAAGAAACTGAAAAGGGCATTGCCTGTTAAGAGACAAGAGGAACCTACCAATTCCCGGACAACCAATTCGACGATTTGCTGGAAGGAGAGTTTTGAACTCCCCTTGTTAAGCTCGTAGATGTGCAGCATCAATTTCGGAATGACCTCGGTGTCTGTGTCTGTCTCAAACACAACTCCTTTGCGTTCCTGCGGAGGTTAATAGAATACTTTTACACAACGTAGTAACTCCTAACAACTAACCTATGGAGCATGCGTATGCTCATTCCATCATGTATCAGGAGGCATTAATAAATATGGGAAAATTAGCTGCTTTGGGACTGTTCGCGGTTTTTCGTATTCACCTCGTCGTGGCACGCTCTGAGACACATATAATGGAAATGCATAGCGTTACTTTGAACGAATTTACATGGGGGGAAAAGACGACTCGGTCAGGTGGGATCAA
Source organism: Mesocestoides corti (assembly GCA_900604375.1). NCBI lineage: Eukaryota > Metazoa > Platyhelminthes > Cestoda > Cyclophyllidea > Mesocestoididae > Mesocestoides > Mesocestoides corti. The sequence continues at coordinate 20,004 of UXSR01005217.1, forward strand.
AATTACTGGAAATTTGTAAGAAAAATCGATTATTCGAGCTCTATTCGACGAAAACCATAACATTTAATATAATTATGCCAAGAAGTCGGCTCAAAATGGCCATAGAGTCTGTAACTAAAATGCTCGATAATAGGGAAACATACGAGAATGAAAAACACCGTAACAATTCTGCGGTAATCACTTACCAAAAGAGATCGCATGTCTTTGAAGTTGGTTATAATGCCATTGTGCACGACAGTGAAGGCGTGGGTCTTATCCGACGACTGTGGATGGGCATTCACTTCGCTAGGTTGACCGTGTGTGGCCCAACGCGTATGAGCAAGTCCAGTGTGGGTCATAAAGGTGGGGTCGTCATTTTTTTGAGAAAGAATCGCTGCAGGGAACAAAATTCTAATTATTCAGCATGTGGAGGGATGGCAATTTACATTAGAATTAAAGGACAGAGGGTTGGATTATTTTTTGAAAAATTGTAACGTGTTACGAAGGCATAAAAACTAACGAAGACTTCAGAATTTACTAGAGACAGCAAATAAATCAATATTTGAGGGCTATAAAATTATTTGCTGTATAAAAATAGGGCTTTCAGCATTACTCATCTAAAATTTTGCCATTTGAGGCCATGAGCAAAGCAGTTCGGGGTAGTTGCTTTTATGACGCTTCCCGTCTTTACGCTAGCGAGTGATTCCTCAATACTGAATACAAAAATTAGAATAGGACCAAGTAAAAGACCAACCATACATGTGACTGCTTTGCTCAATTCTTCCACTTTTCCAGGACGGCGAATAAGCAGAACATTGGACGAGGGTGGCACATCTTCACCGTTCGTATCCCCTTGACAGTCAGGACAGCATTCATCAATGGCAATCCCAGCTGAATCATAGCCTCGGTATTCGAGCCGACGAAGTCCATTAATCAAAATTTCGGCAATTCGTTTTCTCGAAACCGGGGTATTATAATTTAAGTAAGCGAAAATGCCTAAAATAGAGCAAGTTTTACTTAAGACTTGAATTAGGTCGCACTCACTACGGCAAATAAAAATGAATTTAGAAAAAAAGTAGCCAAAGGAGGAATAAGAACAAGGTACTACCTTACTTGGGCGGTTGCTAATATGTAAAGGCAGATTTCTTTATCTAGTGTATGAGATGGCATTCGGCAAACACAACATGGTTTTGCAGTATAATACTTAAGTGCTCAGTACAAAAAAATTGCATATAAGACATGGGTTACGTGCAGTCCGCAAGCGATACTGAAGCTGACCAAGTCAATCCAGAATATGTGGTCTTATGCTACCTCATTACTACAGACAGTACTTGCATTTGGAATGAGTACCCTTAATTAAACCCTAAATATTACAGAGCCGTATTTTAGAAATACCCCAGAATAAAGCTCTACTAAAGTAACATAATAAATAGAAAGATCCATCTGTGTTTCTTAGGACTGCTTGATTACTAAGAAGGTGGCTGCTGAATACTAGGAGCACCTCGAAACGACAGCAAAACCCCGACTTCGCACTCACCACACATCGTACGAACGACAGACGACGCGTCCTTCTACTAACCTTGAAGATTTAAATAACCAACTCATTCAAACAATTTGACACAGAATAAAATTTTTAAAGTTAATGTAACTTTTGCATGTCTTTTCAGAGCTACATTAGCTTATTTAATCAAGATGCTTGTCAAATTTTTGGACTTTGAATGTCAATCTGCTGTTCTCCCAGAAATTCACTTAAGATTTATTTTCATATTTATCTGTCATTTGGAGGTATTTTGATTAAAATCATTTCTCTCACGTTTAACTCTGTGTGTCATGACAAATTGATTTCATACTTACCTTTACTATTCTGTCCATCCACTTTAATTAATTGACCATGTACTTCGAAAGTTATAAGCAACTATAATTTTTACGACAAAGAATAAGCAGTATCCCTTTGTGCACGCCAACTATTCATGAGATGTAAAACGCATTGCAGTCCTACCATAAAGAAGACTGGTGCAACAAGATAGGCTTATCAACATACTAAAAGCCAGATCAGGAGGATCGATCCAGCACGGCTGCAGCCCATGTCTACACCACAGAAAACGTTATTTTGCTGGAGCGATGCAATGTCATGGATTTACCTAATTGATTAACTGTATCCTTCTTATTTTTTTATAGTGGTCAATGTATTATACACTGTACTTTCTATCTGTTTTTATTTTCACTTTAAAAACTTCAAAATAAGACGGTACATATCGTAGAACTAGCCAAAAACAAACCCTTAAGAGCAGCTCAAATAAAAAGGCATTGTAAACCTGCAGTATGTGTCTCCTACTCTCGTTAAAGCATGGCACATACCCAATCAGGGACGTGGAATCGAACTCTTAAATGATCAAAATGAAACTGCTAAGACAATAAGAATAAACAGCCTCAGTGATTTGTAGTGGAATGGATAAGCAAGATATCTGGATAGTGATGGAAGGCGAAAGTCATCGATCACCTATCAAAAAGTTAGTTATTTGCGTCGTTATCTTTAGCCACTGATGCACACAGATTTCTTTCACTTTCGTTTAGTACAAATATAAGCTGTTGTCGAGTTCGAGCCGAAACCCTGCATGGCGTCGTGGTGTAATTGAAACATGAATCATTGGGCAAATTATTCTGCCCTGAAAGCATTCGTTTGGCTTGTAAAGCGGTAATCATAAATTGTATGGTATCACGTATTCCAGAATAACTTTTTTGCATGTTGATGTCGACCTTTTTTTAAAAAAACTGATGCAATTTACAGACCATGAACCGCTATAGCAGTTTTGAACTTCACTATTACGAAAAATCCTTAAATTTCGCGTAAAAAGATACGATTCTCCCAAATCTTAATCAATGATTTCTGTAAAATTTCAACTTTGATTTTGTCTGAAGATGGTTCTTTGCTACTTATGCACTTTATTACTACCATATGACTAACACAGCAAGTTTGCCGACGTGCTAAGCTCATTGAGGATTGTAGAATCTTATTGACCATCTTGATTTAAAATGCACGTCTGTATCGCCATTACATAACCCAATTGAGTTAATAGTTGTTTGACAATATGCTTTGCACTAGACCTTAGAATATATTGATGAGCTGAAAAGTGCAGTTTTATGCTAAAATGAATTTTGAGGGGTTTTGTTTTAGATAAACCACCTTATGGTTTAGCGTTCATTTGCCTGACTCTATTAACAAATGATTTGTTTAACTGGTACTTGTTTATTAGGTTTTATTTTCCTAAGACAGTTAACACACTGTGGGTACCTAGGCTAGAACGTCAGTGGTAGCCCTGAATACCACAAAAACATATATGTGTTTTCTTAAACAGAAAACCTTTATTGACATTACTGAAAAAAGTTTATGATGTGCACGCACTAACGTTGTGTTTATAAACCACAATTAGCTGGGTGAATAATTCTACATTGGGCTCAGTGAGAACTATATGCAAACCAAAAGATTTATCACTAATACTATGGTTAGTATTACAGCGAGGCTTTAGCACTTTCCATTGCAGTTGGTCGTAAGCTTCTGAACATTTATTGCATTATTACGCACTTTACATACTTCTTAAAAATGTCCAAAATTTACGATCTGTACCCACCGCGAATAGCTTGTTGTGGGCCCCAGCATGTGGTCTTGAACCACGCCGGGGCCACGGAATTAACCCTTGCCCGATTACGCTTGCCTGATACCCGCGATGAAGGAAAAGGCCGGAGAGGACGTGGACACAACTTTTCACTTCAGAGCTCAACCACGTTGGTGCCGTGTGTGGGGTTTGCACGTGTGTATTTATACCTTAGATTTGTGAGTCACACATGCACTAACATCAAGACCTAGGTGTGAGGATACTCCATGATAAATATTTGCGTGAATGTGGGGTGAGTTGAGGATCCGCGCTGCTGGCGACATGCTGTGACAAGGAGAACCCTGTGTGGGAGGTGGAGCGACCGGATTAAGGGGTTTAATTAACACGATTTACAACAAGCTAAACTCTGTTATCAGTTATGTTCGACTATTAACAAACGACATATGCAGTACCGGATATAGGGGCTGCACCATTTTAATGACCTTTTTCTCTTGTTCATCGATTGTGCCAGTTCTGAGTCTCAAGTGAACATGGAAATCGCCTTATTCCGAACTCAGAAACTGAACATTGTAGCTTTTTAAAACGATCAATAAAACCACACAAAGCACGTTAATTGATTTCCTTCGTGGTTCGTTGAATACAACCAAGCAAGGTTGGTGTAGTGATATGATGTCTTAATTTGAATTTTTGTTGCTTGTTAATCCCACTAGACTAATTTACCTCATTTCTATTAAATCGTTGTACACTTTTGTGATAATTGGTGTCAAACTGATTCAGCAGGATTACAAACCCGTGAAAATGGCCTGAAATAAATTCCCTTTTTTTAAATCTGACCAATTCTTGAATTATTAACCCCACACGTGACGGCAAAACGAGTATACTTAAGTTCACGTTTGAAGTGGAACAAGTCGGCATGGATTGCACTTTGTGCAAAATGGAATTTTATGAACTGGAAAGTAAATTTGTTATTTGTCGACCAAATGACTAAGATGATTTATTTTTTTTTTGCTTTATTTTTTCTCCATTTTTCTTTCACGTCGACCCGTATGTTTCCCGTAATTCTGGCTTAGGAAACATTCAAAGTTTTTGCACATTTCTGTGTCCCTCTTTCCTCCTCATGTAAGTTTTTGCCAGCATTATGCCTCCCTTCACCAAGGTAGCAAAGGGGGCTGTGTCCTTGTAGTGAATTACTTTGCGGACGTCGCCATTGTGACAGCTGCTTGTAGGCGATGGAAAACCGCTGCTGGAGGCGTACAACACCTGACGCTCCTGTGTTGACGCAAACCGTCGTAATTTCTGATTACCGCACCCAAATGTCGTCAAGATTAAGCATTTCAATTGCAATTGCTACTTAGCTGACACTGTTCAAATCTCATCACTAAATTTTTACAAGAGTCTTCATGGTCACTTTTTATACACATTGAAGAAGATAAATGAGCCTATTGTCATCATCATTTCCCTTCTCTAGTTTTCCATCTGCTTCATGGACAACCACATCGCCAGCGGTATTTTTGATACTTTGTTTGATAAGCTTTAAGTCGAATTCTTTACGGTCACAATCATTTTGGCAGTAATTCCGCCCACAAATCCACTTAATTAAGTACCTCTTTGAATTGAGCTTCAGTCTCCACCTAAGCTGTTTTGAAGGTGGCATCGACGCATGACGGGTGTGACCCGAGAGTACCAGTTTTGTGTTTGAGCACCAGCGTGGGTGTCGAATCATGTGGCTTGCCGCCAAGTTGTCACCATCTCAGAATGATTGATGCATGCAGAGATGGTGACATTCATTGAGATATCACAACGGGTGTCCAGTTTTGCCAATTTGATTCTACGCCAGAATTTTGTCTGGTTAATCGGCTAAAATTGATTGGGTATATTTTTTTATAGATGAGTACGTCGACCTTCGCTGGTTTATTAAGCCTCAAGAAAGTGTTCTTCCTTGAGATGTTCATCACGGCGTTACTTTACCTCCTCCACTTGCTTCTACTTCTCCTGCCTCTCTTGCTCTGGTACTTCCTTCAAGTGCGCATGAAAAAGACTTTGCAGCTGCCCAGAGGACGCTCTCACCTTCGTCATGCTTGGGTGAGTTAGTCTGCGACGCTGGAGCTAAATTTCGGGTTCTCTGTCATATCACCGGTTCTTTTCCCCTCTGACTAGAATTTTAAAACCTACATATTATTATCACCTGATAAACCGATGGTCAGAGAGGTTTTCATGCTTATTTTTTACCAATACGACACAATGCGTAAAAAAGATGCACAGAGAAAAGGCCTTGCGAAAGTCCACTTGTCCAGTTTTGGCGGTTTCATCTTTATCTTGCATAATAGAAAAACTGATTTTTCTCTTTTACAGACAAAGTATAACATGACTGACTTCCGATCCAGGCTTTTCACGAGCATCCCTATTGTCGATACTGGTAATCCCAGCAAGTCAAGCTTGTTTCAGTTCTTTGTTTTATTGCATTAAACGGAATTTCTCGTATTCCCTTCGTCACTGAATTGCACCTCGGGCCATGTTGCGTGTGCAATAACGATCATTGGCTAAGGCGCACCCACTGTCCACAGATAATGGAGTTGTTCTAGGAATCAATCCCGCAAGGAATTTGCGTGTGCAACGAAGTAACAAGGTTAAGGGGTACTGGAGGCACTCACGCAAAATCGTAATAGCGACCACGGAATGTCCGTGACCCTGATTAAGACGACGACGACGTAGTGGTTCTTTACATCCAAAGTTTTTTTCAGTTTGCATTCCTGTATCGTCCACCGAGGGTCAAGGCATGGTTGAATTGGTTGGTGGCTGCTGGCTCCGCCGCCCCGTTTGGCCACTAATTTTATATTTAGTGTGCCGTATTTTGGAAGCCTAAGCCTGGCTTGGGCCCATTTTGCACAAATAGACACCGACGACAACCAGTGGCGACCCTCCGTGTTCCCGAGCCAGCGACTCACGAGGCGACCCGACTACCGCGGTGTGTCGGCGACTTTCCACAACGCCTGCTTGTCGGAAAACGCGTCAAGCACCAGCAGCACGGATTCCCACGACAATCACCCAATGTCGTGTCAGCGAAGTAAAAAAGAAAGATGCTCAGATCCACCACACAGCATTCGTCTCACCTGTAAGTAACGGTGAGAGAATAAGCCAGCCGCATTTAAAATGTTTATCAGAGAATTGTTCGGATTTATCAAGGTTAGATAAAGGTACTCATAAAATAACTATTGCAAATGATAAATGCATATTGCTGCAAGTATCGCGTGTAAAGTGTTCATGCTAAGTACCACCAGCAAGTGAATGCACGTGTGCTGATGATGATGATAATGATTGTTTATTAAACTGTTTTGACAATTGATAGTGCCAAGGCAGTGCTGACAGAACACACAGCCACACCCAAACGATGGTGTCAACGCCTTTGAGCAAATGGGTGGTCGCGCTGCGAAATACTTTGCTGGTTCGCTATCACCAAAACACCTTTCTTGGCTTCTTCTTCTTCTGCGTCTTTTTCAGCATCAGAGCGGCAAAAACGGCGACGACGCGTTTTTCGCAGATACCAAGGACCGCCCGGTTGTCGAATCGGACCGCTGGAACTGGGCGACACTTGCACTCGCTCTTCGCCAAAAAAGGCGACTACTTTGAAAAATCCAACCCCACACGCCCCGAACAACACGCCCAACAACCAGAGTGCTTAGTGAGGTCGAGACCACCGCCTCTCATGCCATTGCGTCTCCCTGGTGCACATGACGAAATGGCAATGATGTACTCGAGCCGTGTTTGATCAATAAAAACGGGAATAAGGGAAGCCAAAAGTTAATCGGTGTTATAATAAGAACGCAATCTGAGCCAATTAATTACCTCTCGCGAACTCAGCATCCGTGATTCGGGCATATCTCAAAATTAAGTGGATGCGTACATGTCGCAAAAACCCAGTTTATGTTCTCACCTGTTTCAGAATTTTGTGATTCGTCAAGTGCTACGCTAGAACTGCAAAAGGGTTTATTTTAGTGGTCTAAGTAATTGCTATTTATATTTATATAAGTAATCCTGATTTTTTGTCAACTTGCCAATGTCTGTTTGGCGTTCTCCGGATGACCTTGAAGTCAGCGAGACACCTCGATTTTTCACGAAAGCGGTAAATCGGCGCGCGAAAACGTGCAAAAACGGCAGTCTGGTTCACCATGTGAAATAAACTCCACATTACACCAACGTGCGTGCGTGGGTCTCGGTCGAAGTGGCACTTAACGCAACCGAGGTGGAGGTTGCTGAAATTAACGTCATCAATTTTAATTGAAGACTCAGAAAGAGAAAAACACGGCTATTGGCAATACAAGGTGGTCTCGTTGAAACCCGGAATTTGTGCGGATGCCCAATGCAGTGGGATACAACGTGGGGAGCAGTCGGCCGGAGCCTCGTTCGTTCTTCCATGAGACATATTTGTTTGCATTCATGGTAAACATAGGGATTTCGGGATTTGTCGAAATAATGGTCTCGCCTTACTGTCATGTACGAGTGCTGGAACTGTGTCATTGGCGTTGAAATACTTGACTGCGTTGCAACGAGACTTGTGTTGCCTGGCCAGCAAATACCAGACCTGCAGTGCCTTAAATCTACACACAGCACGTAGACAGAACACGTTTTTCATTCTTCCGATGCACAATACCTGCGAGGTTACATCCATAGGTGCGTGCACATGCGTAAACACAAATGCATGTTTACTGAGACAATCCGAGTGACAGTCAATGGTCAGCCCTCACCTGCTGAAAATACACCTTCGATCCGATCACTACGGTTGGCAAGTAAGAGGTGGTGCTAGGGGCTAAGGAGCCTTGAGTTACGTGAATGTCAGGCACATTTGAGAGGCCCAACAAAATTGAATCCTCAAATAATTGCCAAAACCGTTAACTTCTAAAGTCTATTTGGTGCTTTAGAATCATGCCAATTTCGTGGATGGACAGATTTTTGTAATAACAGTCTGCATTTTAAAGCAAAGCTCTTAGTAATGTCAATTGCCGATACTTAAATTATAAAATAACATCCATTCTCGAGGCAGAATTCCAAAATATTCATGAAATAAATTATAATTACTACTTATATTTAGCAAGTAAGTGGTGTATCAACGTTTCGTTTGCAGGAAGCTAAAGTTGCAAGCTCAAAAGCTAATTTTTTTAAATCATGTAAATTTGTGTACTGAAAAGGGCCGAAATGAGGAGTCATGGTTAACGAATAGATACAGAATTCGTGTAAAAGTAAAACTGCACGATAAAAATGTAACCTGATGCAAATTAATTGTTCAAACTTGCCAATCACTTGTTCGTTGCTACTTCGGCGAGTAAACTACGTTTCAGTGTTTGAAACGAGTTATCAGTAAGGTATAATTTTAATTCGCCTGTCCTGATTGACCTCACAGGTCTTCGTAAACCATAATACCACAGATATAAGCTAACCTTAATGCCAGTTTCACCAACGTGCGCGGAATCGCCTATGACCCCAGTAGGTCTCGTTCACGAACCGTGAACCTCGGCACCTCCGTTTGTTTGCATTCACGAAGAGTGCACGAGGGCTAAACTGGTTGCATTTGTGACTAGCAGCGCTGCACGACACACGCAAGCATTTTACACAAATCACCAGTCGCGTTTGGACTGCGTCCGGTGAGTCGCAGGGGGGCGAGGCGAGGAGCTCCCCATTTGATAGCAGCCACTTGGGCAACCGCAGCTACAACCCGCTTCTTGCCTGTGTAAATCGTCACTCCTAATCCGGTAGATGCAATCTTGAGGGAGAAAAAAGTGGCAGCAGTAGGTGCGGTTGGATCTTCAAGTCACAATTAACTCATTTGGGTTCTGTGTTCCCAATGCCACCCTCGATAGGTGGCTAGATGCTTTCGGAGGCTTTATGCTTATTTCTTGCCTTTACAAGTTTCCTAATTTTTTTATCGCCTTTCATAATTTCCACCATGATTTGTCACCCTGTGTTTCACATTTCATGCCCACTTTGGCCTTCCGAATTCAACGTAGATGTTCCAGCTAGAAAGGCAGAAGGTCGAAAAGGCGGTTATTGTTGGCCCTTCCACTGCAGCTCACAGCGTCTAGTCATTTCTAGCCACATAGAGGTTGTAAATAGCAGAGGCAGCTGATTTTTCATTCCATCCCCAGCACCCGAGAGCTTGAAATCGTGAATCTCACCGTCGCCCCTTTTTATGTCAGATAAAAACATTGTTTGAGGCTTCCTGACTGTTTGTTCTTAAACTTAAGACGAACCACATCTTCACAATGATGAGATGCTGTCAATTTCGTCCAACTATTATTCCAGCTCCAAAGGTACAGTTGTAACGCGCCTTCCGAGCGGGGACCTAAATAGGGAGATGACTGTTAGCCCGTCCCTCTAAGATAGCCACACTATCATCGTTAGCTACCAGGCACACGATGGAAGAATAGCCGGAAGAACCGTATGTATTCCATACTACCGCATACAAACTCTGAGGGCTAGAGCTTAGGGAGAGTTAGAGTGGGGAAGTGGATGGCCGCGAGGAGGGTCGCTGTTGCCCTCGAAATGACGGGCGTGCCTTGAGGAAGGCGAGAGTGTGGGAAGGGAGAGGAGGACAAAGAACATGCCAGACCGGCGTGCGTGGGTCGAATGGCGCGCGTCACAGATGATAATTAAAGAGAGCACATTTCCCGTTGGGCCCCACTTCAAGTTGCATTTTTTTGAGCATTTTAATTTGATATCAGTAGCGTCTTACATTTAACATTTAGGAAGAATCAAAAAAAGAATTTTGAAAGCCTCCCAGCCTATCACCACTTTTTACGGGGAGGAGGTGACATAAAACGACTGAAATCTGTCCATCGTTCAAGGATCGTGACCCATCCGACAGCACCCATTCATCGAGGTGAAAACAAAATCGACCTTCAGGCATTCGGTTCATTTTTTGTGTGCAAAAAGTCGATCCACCGACCTCCGAGCCAGGTGCGATCCCTCTAAGACCCGTCAGACCTTCATTGTCCACCGACTGCTAAACGGCCGTGACGCAACTCCCGGTTTGATTAAATCGCTCTGTTTATTTAGATTAGGATTTCGAATTGACATTGTTTATTCACCAACTGGGAAACTCCATGACGAGTGTTTATGTGGCATTAAATGAAAAACAATGGTGACGTGCGTATTAGAGTCCACACAATACTTGGAGCTGTCTTCAAACAACCAAACAAAGTTAAGAGCAGTCCACTCACGCCCAGAAATGACCAATCACGAGTCGCTCTGGGGACTCGGCAAGAGAGGGCGTCGTTCCCTGCAGATAAAGTCAGCCGAGACCGGGTGATACATCACCTCAAGGCCTCTGCTGAAAGAGCTAGTCTTCATTTCGTCGATAGAAAGGTAATTCTTTTTTAATTTATTGACCATTGCATTAGTTCTGTATAAATACTTCAAATGACATGGACAATTTCTATCCGAAGGGTCCCCATTAGGTCGTTTGAGGCTGGTTGAAAAAGCCAGAGAAATCGGAACGTGTGAAAATGACGGAACCTACGGTCTAGCACCTGCGCTTTTGGAAGTGCGAGTGGGTTAGTCGTGGCCAGGCGGCCAAAGTGGAAGGCGAACGGGCCTGCCACTAGATTGTGCCACGAAGTTTTTAGCAAAAAAGAACCTTTCTACTAGCTTGATGGCTGAAAATTCCATCAAAGGCGGACTGCTTTTGGGAAGCAGGGAACCAGACGGTTTTGCTCTGGAAAGATATCGCCATTTAGCCTCTAATTTGGAATGCCAGGTAATGAGAGAGAAGTTTTGATCGTGCGTGGCAGTTTTTGGTCTTCAGGTTGTGAAATTTGACGTCAGGTATTTAAGTTAACGAAGGCTGTGACGTGTTCATGCTGGAGGAACAACGTCTTCGTGGCATACCTTCCTTCGTTATGTTCTTAAGGTAAAGCGAAAGCCGGATTTGGGTGGTTTTTGTGGTGAGTGGTGTGCAACGATGTTTAAAGTACAGGAATCAATGAGTTTAGCTCAAAGCCTCGTGATTTGAGCTGAACTCAGCTAATTGAACGATTGAGAAACTCACTAGCTGCTAGAGCTCCTCCTCTGATAGAACGCCTACCGCCAACAGTGTTCTTGGGATAGACACTTTAAGGTGATTGTGGCTGCCTTGGCAACGGATTGGCTGGCCAATTTTGCGCATAAGTGCTTTACCAGGTCACTGAATGATATCGCTGCAGCAGTAGCGTCTGTGGTGCTGCATAACCTGGCGGAGGATGTGTGTTCTTAATTAATAAGGCATACCCCGTAAATTAAGTTAACTATGATTAGTTGACGCTTGCTGAGAATAAGGATCAAGTCACCATTTATTGGAAGTGAAACGACGGCTAGCAAAATGCGTATTCAGCAAAAATCAACCAAAATAAATTTATATCCTCTGTGTTACACTAATAACAAAATGTGCTTTTACAAAACTTTGGTAAATCCTAAAAGCCCTCATGAAAAATCCGATTGGTGGATAATTGCAAGGAAACTCATTTTTCCACAGTAGGCAATGTTAGGCTTAAAAATTAGCTTCCTTAATGTGAGATTCGCCTTTTACAAACGTAGACAAGTGTTTGTACTGAAACATTCCAGCCCAAGGATTTAGCTTATTGAATGACTTCTTGAATGGTCGTGTCTTAGCGTATTAGGCGCATAGCGTTTTATTAAAACGCTCTTTTTCATTTCGGTTTCATGAGAATACTTGAATCAGATTCCAAATTAGGCTTCGGTGCTCATGAAGAAGATGAAGGAAATAAGCGTGGTGCGTCCTAATTAACAGTTGATAACCCTCAATAATCCATTATCGGAATTTAAAATGCTAAAACGCCTGTGCCATTTAAAATAGTCCAGCGTCATAACTACAGGCCCGAGAGCGAGTCCCTGTTTTTAAAAGCCCTGCTTCTGTCGTAAAAGGAATTGAATTATGTCTGCAAAGCATCGGACTGTATTAGAAGGGAATAGGCAATGACATGCACCATCGGCCACTTTTTTGAAGAAGCAAGGCCAAGAGATATCCGCTAGATCTGTTAGATATTAAGTGCGTGGAATGCCCTGAAATTCGGAGTGATAGATTACTCAGGAAGAGATACCAAGCAGACAGTGTGGAAGTAAAGCACTAAAGAATTATCCTTACAAATAACTAGTCTAATTTTAAAGTGTTGCTTTAAACTGTAATTTTAGCCTCTTAGCCTTTAGAAACAGCTCTCATTCAAGCTCATAGTTAAAGAGCGCGAAAGCGGCAAACGAAAAAGCCCGGCTTTCGGATTACACTTTCCCTTCTCCAGTGACTGTGAGTAACAGTGCCTAAAAAAAGTGCATGTCAGGCATTAAACAAGCTTGGGGAAGGGTGATTTAGTGCGGGGGCGTATGAATGGGCAATTAAGGAAGTATCAACATTAGTAGTAGTAGTAGTAGCAGCAGTAGTAGCAGTAGTAGCAGCAGCAGCAGTAGTAGTAGCAGTAGTAGCAATAGTAGCAGTAGTAGTAGTATTAGTAGTAGCAGTAATAGTAGTAGCACCAGTAGCAGTAGTAGTAGTAGTAGTAGTACCACAGGATATTGAGGTGTAAAAACAATTTACCCTCTGCGCTGCAGACCACGGCGAGTTTGTCAAACAGACACACAAAGCACACCAATCTACGGCGGCTCTTCTAAGCTTGTGATGCTGGCGCAGGGAGCCAATCCGCGCGCTGCGTGCACTGGCTCCTGGCACCACGCACGCGCCAGCCCTGCCTCCGCCGTGGAGACCCTCGCAGCGCACGCTCGGTCTGTTTTGCCGGAACTCCTGAGCTAACAAAGCGAGCAAAAAACAACCGCCTACAAAGGGAACCAGAAAGCAGTTGATGGATTTTGCAAGACGATTACCGTGCATTTGTGACACAAAGAGGACCTATTTGGTGGATTCAAGCACAAGTTTTTTTTTCATGCTTCGATTACGTGCTTTTGTTCAGGAAACAAAAAAGAAGGAGAAGGTTCGTCTGGACCTGATTTTCGTCCTCTACTTGTCAGCATACGGAAACTCTGCATCAATTTCAATCACTTTTGCTCTTTTTGGGGTCTGTTGGTTTGGCGGTTGCAGCTGATGCATTTTTAAAACCAGGGCATGAAATTTAATCAAATGTGGTGGTGCAGAACTAAGAAATAGGGAGTCACCAGCAACACTTCATTGTTAGGACGTCTACACCATAATTTTATTTTATTTATAGGTTTAACTAGTACTTCACTTCATTTTCACCGTAGAAAAATGCTGATCCACTTCTTCCTTGAAATTGCACTTGATAATTTGGGCCAGCCTTCAAGCAGTAATCGTTGTCATGATCTAAGCGAGTACCAGATGTATTTGAAGTTAGGGAAGGTGGGTTTGAGCTCATCTTTGTGGTTAAAGTGTCCTTTGCCGTGTTTGTCTGTCTCCTAGAATCATTTTGTTTGTTTGTGCGTGTAATAAAAATGTAACTTGGTTTTGTAATTCATTCAGTTGGCGAGCATAACGTAGAATGATGCCCACCCATTCGATCAGTATTTTCTCACATTATTCTGAGAGGTAGTGATGTGAGAAAATGGGGAAAAAATGTAGTGATAGACAGGTCCCCACCTAAGTTCAGATCCTCAGCACGCAAATTCCTATCTCGACGCCTGAATAAATAATGTTTCCTTTGTAATGAATCGTGTTTATTCACACCCCTTGATCAACAACATCACATTCAGTTAGCCTGTTCGTAAGGCGTGACCTAAGCGCTTTGGACGATGTGTCACTGAAGAAAGTTCCAGTCTCTGCATCAATGTTTCTGCACCGACTGTGCTTCACCCGCTCTTCGTTTAGTGTTAATTAGCCCTGTGTAATGCCTCGACGAGGAGAAATGGCAGTTTTAAACTAATTACTTTGTTGTGAATCGTGCTTATTCACACCCCGTAATCCGGTCGCTCCACTTCCGACACAGGGTTCCCCTTTTCGCAGAGTGTCGCCAGCAGCAGGGATCATCAACTCCCTCTTCATTCACACGAATATTTGTCATAGATTATCCCCACACCCAGGTCTCGATGTTAGCGCATGTATGACTCACGTATTCGAGGTATAAATACGCACGCGCAAACCCCACACACGACACAACGACACGAACGTGCTTGAGCTCTGAAGTAAACGCTTGTGTCCACGTCCTCTCCGCTCTTTTTCTTCATCGCGGGTATCAGGATAGCGTAATCGGGCCAGGGTCAATTCCGTGGCCCCGGCGAGGTTTACAACCACATGCTGGGGCCCAAAACAACCTTTTCCCCAACCGTTTGCTTTTGGGCTTCACTGACTTCTAACACGAATGCGCATTCGACTCTGCACTTTCCGTGGCCTTCTTAATTTGAACGTCCACATTAAAGCAACGTCACCGGCTATCATCGGTTCTTCTAACTTCGCACAAGTTACTCCACCTTCAACCATTTTTTGTTTATTTCTGATTTTAACACCTCGTCCTGCTTCTCAATCTCATTTGAATCTCCTAGCTCTGCGCCACCCTTGGCTCATCTACACTTCCTGCATTTGCTCAAAGTCGCAGCTCACTGTTGATGTTCGCTATGTTTTCAACTTCCATGCTATTCCTCCAAATTCCATGCGACGTCCCATGGTTTCGACTGGCAATAGGGGCCTGCGCCTGTTATACGCAAAATCAACGATTCGCGGTTAAAGTGGTCGTTGCCAAGCTAATTCTTCGAGCATGGTGGAGTCATCGCTGGCCCTATCACCAATACACGAATTCTGGTTTGGTGGAATATATTTGCCAGATGCGATGCGTGTGTGAGGAATTGTGTGGGTCAACATGGAGTTACGCAAGAGCACAAAGTCTGTAGTGAATCGTGTTAATTCACGTCCAACAATCCGGTAGTCGCAGCATCACACACACGTCCCCTTTTCACGGCGTGCCCGTCAGCCATTGAGACAGCCTGCTCACTCACCCCTCTGTACGTGCCACCACCACCACCACCACCACCCGCTCTATCCATTTGACCATCCTGACGTCAATATTGTTACTCGTCCACTCAACTGCATCAGTCAACACAACACAACTGCGCTAAGGTGTATGGTAAACGGATGTGCCTCGTCCTCTCCGGTCTTCATCTTAGGGGGCACTCAGGGTAACTTAATCAGGACCACATGTCGGGGACTAAAACAAATCTTTATCGTTTTCTCGTTCAATTTTCCACTCCATGTCTCTCTTGTGGGGCGGGGCAGAAAAATCGGTGCCAGCAGCACCAGCAGTCACAGTGTCACACCGCGGCTCCCCTGCAATTGGTCCAGTGGTCCTCAGATCGAACCACTTGACGGCTTCTCCCCTCTACCTGGGGTAATGCTGCAGTCAGCCCGTGGTGCTCACGTCCCAAGCAGGATGGTAATTCATCAAACACAGCCGGGTTATTAGAAATCTGGGTTGCGGCAGCAATTATTTTGTGTGGCGCCGATTTATAAACTACCAAAAGGAGCCAACAAGTCACGATTGGGTCTTTTCGATTGTGGAAATTGTATTAAAATTTAAAATATTGCAAACACCGGGTCTTTTTGCAACAATTTACATTAGCCATGTCAGGTGTTGTGTACCACAAAAGGACCTCCGTTAATCAAATAAGGGTTTATGAAGAATTTCGATGCACTAAAGGACTTCGGTGTCGTTACGTTTGGTGCATTTATGTTACCACATCCTCGCTCACCTCTGTTTGATGTCACTACACACTGCAAATCATGGGCCACAATTTCGAGAAGCATGCACTTCTGGGCTTTTTTCTAACCAACCCTGACCTGATTTGCGCCCTCTTGTTTTTTAATTTACGACTTACCCCTTCCTCATTTACCCGCAAAAGCTCTTGCTCTCGTTTCCTAATGATCATAAACCAGCACTCAATGCAAACATTAAATGCATTGTTATCACATGCCTAGCACATAAATAACTAATTAGCGTGCGAAAGGACTTTGGTTTTGGGATTAAATTAGCACCCTCTATTGTGTTTGGGTAACCCAAAAATTCAACACCCCTAACCATGGGCAAGTTTGACCCCCCGAAAAAATGTTTTGCAGAGACCGATGAAAGCAGCCAATCTCTTAGCGTTTGCAAAATATTTTCCTTATGTTGATTTCTTATTAAACCGGGTAGCCACTAGGGTACTATGTCCATACGCATGGCATGATGTACTCTAAGCCGCGTCAATTCCAACGTCAGCACTTTTGCAGTAGGGTGGGCTTAGGAGCGTCGCATGCACCTTCAGTGCTTTTGGCTTAGCAGCTGAACCAATCACAGGGCTGCTTGATCAATTAAGGCGTCCAATGGGAGGCAAGTTACCAAAATTGGCTCTCGCTAATTGGCTAAACGTCTTTCGCCAGTGATGGGCCTGAGTTTGATGCTATTTAAATTCAGTCTTGCTTTTCGCTACAATTTATGTTAGCTCTGGTAGTCCCACCTCTTTTGACGGACATTTGGGCTTGAGTAACCGTGCCACTTTCCCCTGACAAACATCGAAAATAGGTCCCAAAACGATGAATGTGAGTGGGATCATAAGTTGTCTTGCACAAATCTTTTTACGCAACCCAAGTGCAAAGTAACCTCAGGTATTCTAATTATAAGCTGACTGTCAACTTTGAGTCAAACCAGTCGTTCTCGCGATTACACAAGATTGGCTAGGCTTCGGGCTATTTTGCGAAATTACACTGGGGCTTTTTTTTGTTTTTCAACCTCTAGCCAATAGCTGGAGCGCACCTATTAAATCCCGTCAGGGTATGCTCCGATTAATTGTTGTCTATTATTTGGACAGAAAGGGCTTCGATTCTTGAGTCCATGTAGTCTCAATCGACTATGGAAGCAATGGTAGCCTTACAAACATGACCAGTTTCAACTCGCCCCCCCCTCAACTGATAAAAAGTTCGTAGACGTTGAAAAAGTAAGACTCCAAGTCAACCTTCCCTCTCTTCTACTCTGTTGACGCATAATACACAAAAAATGTTAATTAAGCTAGAGGTGCAAGCATCGTAACTACTTGAACCAGCACCATCTTTGTATTTAACTTTTCTATGTACTTTAAGCACACAAAACAGGACCTATTAGACAAAGTAACGGTCACCATGGTATGTATCGAAAAGGAAGCTTGTCCTAAATAAAGTAATTAATGTTGTTTTACTGTAGCTCTTGCCGAGGCATCTTTTGCATAGGTGGTAGCGTTTTAAAAGAATCTCAAATCTTGCCCTTAGGTTTGCAAATTATTCTCCTCCGGATTTCGACTTTACAAAATTAATTTCTAATTACCAAAGTTCAGTATAAGTTAAACTAAAAGAGCTAATTCAGAGAGAGATCAAGAACCTCCTTACGCGACTGGCTTTGGCCTCCAGAAGTTGTTTACTGTAAATGCACAGTTGTCTTTACAATAATTTTTCTCCGAATCTCAAGAATTCAAGGACTGGCAGGTCGTTATCAGGTGACTGACGTTTGTCCCTCCCGCCCTGAGGACCAACGCTAGTATACCACTGGCGAAAGATTCTCTTCCCTTTCTCCATCTTGTCATTCACCATGCTTCATGACTTAAATCCCGAGGTTTACCTCCAAGTACGACCATTTCGGCTTCTTTGTAGGATTATGGAAATAATCCATGATTACGCATTTGCCATCTGTCTAGATTATCTTCACCTTTTTTGGTGTATTTCGAAAAAAACTCGTCCAAAGCTTAAGTGGAGTTTAACGAGAGAATACTTAGCGTAACTTATACATGTGAAGAAGTTTTCG
Organism: Mesocestoides corti; assembly: GCA_900604375.1. Taxonomy (NCBI): domain Eukaryota; kingdom Metazoa; phylum Platyhelminthes; class Cestoda; order Cyclophyllidea; family Mesocestoididae; genus Mesocestoides; species Mesocestoides corti. The sequence continues at coordinate 38,338 of UXSR01005217.1, forward strand.
CCGAATTATCGATATATGGTTTTGAACGCATAGTATTTGTGTTATGGGACTTTGATTTTTTTTAAATGAACAAATTATGGTGAAAATGACTGCATTTGTTTTTAAAATATGCTGCATTTTAGTGGAAGGGGAAGGATTAACATCCGAGTGGCCAGGAGGCCTTAAGTCGGGAAAACGCTCTTGGCTGATCTTGGGGAAACTGTATGCGGTCATCTTCTTTACGCAGAACCTTATATGAAGAACTGTATCGATTCGTCAGTGCTTTACTATTAAGCAAAGCGTCACCGCATACCGTCCATATGATAGCTTGAATGTCGGGAATCACTCGGTTTTATTAAAATTAGCCTCAAACAACTGATTTATGCAGTTCTCTAAAATCTCTCAAATGCGACTCCGTTTGCAGACACAAACCTATCATAATCCTTTGACTCCCCGCCAAGAGATCGCCCTCCCGACTGAAATCCGATGCTTCGACTAGACATCCCGTTGAACTTGCCGATGGATCGATGCTCGATTTCCTTACCTCGTTCTGTTTATTTGCTTGTTAATGCATGCAGTTCAAACATTTCTCAGATCAGTTTAATTTGGAGTTCATACTTCTCAATACTTCATCCGTTTACCAGCATCAATGGCCCGGTTAATTCTTTCACGATTATTCAAAGACATAAGTGGAGGCTTTAAACACACAAGAGGAATTTTCCTTTTAGGCAGTTTAAACAATTAACGTTGAAATAAAAGAATCTTTTCCTAATCACATAGACTCTGATTCCGGATTCGTTTTACTTGGTGCTTCATCGCCCTCTTATTGTAATTTGCTTTAATTATTGCAGAATTATGACGTCACTCTCGGCGCTTCCGCTTAACCTGCGTTGCCATGACTATATATTCAGTGATTCTGTGTGATTTTAAATATGTTGCGAGCACGACCGTCACACATGTCTATTCTGACTTTCTCTCTGGTACTGAAATGTGTAATTCGCTGGGCTAGATGTCGCCTACCTAATGTAAATCAACCCTTAATCAATACCGAAATCTCCTATTTTTATAGGCAACAATTAAGGCAGCATTAACTAAGGCCATATGGTTATAATGGAAGAAATATAAGGGAAAAGCTAACATTAGGATAAATGTGATCGCTGATTGGGCTTTGGTACGTCGTCTTTTGTAAGTTTTTTTGTAGGTGGCTTCTGAATGAAATGTTCGAATGTCGTGCAACCAAAGTAAGCTTATACGCACAGGCTAGTCCCTTAAATGTCTGCTGTGCTATTGAGTACAGTATTGCTCCCTTGTGGCACACAATGCAACTCTGCTGACAAGTTTGTGAGGCAAACCGAAATTGGAGCACAGGAGTGACATTATTCCGCTTTTGAAATCAAATTCAAATGTTTGAAAAAGTCATAGCTCTGAGAATGGCCGAATTTGTCTAATCCCTCAAATACTGCAGACCAGTCGAAATTGAAATTCGCAGAAACCAATAAATCAATATTAGAAGCTGATTAGCTACGTCGAATATGCGGTCATCTGAGTTGGCAGTATGTAAAAGTGAATGAGACTGTGTGCATCGTTGGCATCTGTTTGGTAAGACGAGTTTGGTTTTGCTATGGCCACAGAAACATCGCTAATTTCTCCCAGAGATGATCATTAGATTATCCTCCGCCAATCCCCACACTTACTCTCCTGACCAAGATTAGAACTGATCTGTCAAACATCTTGGCATTTTAGTTCAACATTTTTGTATTCCAGGTGAGCATGTGAACAGAACGGATTTCATCTCCTATAATTTTTCGTACAAGGACAGTGCTATGAGTCATTCTGCCTTCCAAGGTAGTCAATGTGAGTTTTGGTGAATCGGATACTAAACAGAGCCAAATCAAGTAATTTGACATCGCATCATCTGGCTTTCGGGTTGTAACTTTTAAGTCACGCGAGAGTGATTTGACTAGTCATGCCAGCCGACGGAGCGAAAAACGTGCCATTCTACCTGTTTCAAGTGAGCAAATTTAGGCAAAATTCAGCAGTTGAGTAAGACATTCGAATTTACACAAAATGATAATTTTACAACTAGTCTGTTAATGTCGAAACTTTACGTGACAAATAAACAGCGTCCTCAATATTGTAGCACGCAATTTTTGTGTGATTTTACTGGCTTCTTAAGGAATCGAAGGTATCAAAAATCTGACCTTTTATTAGGCGACCTCAACCTTGCGATCCATGGACCGGCTTTGTATCCTGTGCACATTGTGCGTCTCTTTTTCTAACGCCTGAATGCTTAACCCAAAAGGTTACTTTTGATTATGTGGCTGACTCTAAATTGACCTAAGCTTAATAATGGCTTCACCTCTAATAAAACCAAGCGATTTGTTAATGTAAATGACTAAAACCAATACAATTTCTGCTCACAAATATGGTTAACACCCCATGGGAGTCAGGGTCGCCTTTGAATGGTAGAAATTCATGGTGCATACGCCCAAACTACATCTAATATTGAATTACCTCCCGTACCCCATGTTCCAACTTTTAAGTATGCGTTGATTGAACACGACTTTGCAAACGCCTGTCCCAATAAAAAACCTCCTGGCTTCTTATTCAATTGAACAATTTCTCACCAAAAAGGATCGGTGTCGTGATTCCGACATAGGAAATACGGCCCCAGCGCGCGAATCGAGGCGACGCTTAAAAATTCTAAAAGTAGTAAGACTTTTGTCCCCACACCTTAAGGAATCCACGTTTTCAATGATACTGCAATGCCTAATGAGTTTCAACGTGGCCATGATGCAGTGATCCACCTGATTTAATAAAAAAACCACGCCACCCCATGTACAACAAAATTGTATACAAAACGGTAGTGCACAACTGTCAACGAAAGTGTAACTGGCAGCAGGATCTGCTGTTATGCTAAATATACATCATAGATATGCCAAATTTTGAAAAAAATTCGTGAATTTAAACTTAAGTTACACTTTTGAGCATAAACTGTGAAGTAAGTAGCTGGAAAATCGGTTCCTTTCAATGAGAAATTACAAATGACCCGGGGCTGGTTTCGGGGATGGAAGATTGAACTAGCTAAAAATTACTGCCAAAATTTACGCTCGTTTCTGTAAAAAAATGCCAAGATGGGCAGGTGAGTCCCCTCAGTCTTTTAACTACCCAAAACGAAATGCGATTGCGTGTCCGTACTCGAGCATGAAGCCCTTTGTACACCTCCCAGACGAGTGTCAGCAGGCTGAGAGGACAGTGACGGCGGTTCCGCCTTCCACTTGGCCCCCTCCCAGGCTGTGGATAAAAGGCACTCTGCAGGAACCTCCGATGGCGCTACAATGGATTGCGAGTTCGCTCTGAGGAAACTCAATAGGAGCAAAATAACACTCATTAAGTAGACTCGTGTAATGGTGGCTACAGTGTGTGCACGATTTTCCGTGAGCGCTGCCTTACGATAGGAAACCAATCCGGCAAACAAGGGCCCAGGTTGTTGTGCTTTTCAAAAAGCCTTTACTTTAATACACAGAGGTGGGCTGCGCCGAAGTATGGAGGGTGGGCTGTAAATCGGCTTAGACATAACTGTGCAGTGAGAGAGAGAGAGAGAGAGAGAGTAGGGGTGATAGAAATGCAACGCGAGAAAGATCACACGCGAGTGTCTGTAAAAATACACAAGTAGTGAGAGTGGACAGGGAGAGGGAGGTGAGATTGACACCTCACACATGTCTCGCTCGCAATGCCGAACGCGTTGTGGGAGGCTGCAGGGTGTTTGACGATGTGGACGCCTGGGAGTCGGTGGAGGAGAGAGGTTGATCTTGTGCCTCAAGGGTTCGTACGATTCGCAAAATCGACTCCGAGCCAGCTGTCTCCACGCCCCTTGCAAGGGAGAGGAACGAGAGCAATTTGGCCAACATTATGGCCAGCGGACGGAACTTGCCTGGCTCTGGAAGGCGAGCGCGAATCCGCTCGGCGTAGCGCGGACTCGATTGCAAGATGCAACCCAAGAGGAGGGCTAAATGGAGGAGACGCTCTTATTCGTGGAAGTACAACAGTAAACATACAAGCAATAGTGGACGATGAGTTGTACCCCTGGAAGTTAACATTCATAAATGCGACAGGCCATGCCACTAGACCACTTTAAGGAAGGCAGTTAGCACCAAAGTAAGGGGCTCACAGGCATATGCAGCGACCACGGAGTCCTCCATGTGTTGATTAGCCGAAGACATGCGCTCCTTGAGTTTCTCCTGTTCTTCCTGAGTCTCCGTGACGAATTCGACGTCAGCCCCACCGCAAAGTTCGTCATCCTCATCATACTCATCCTCTTCGTCACTCCCTGTGGGTGAAATTTACAAAAGCATACTTTAATCCCGACACGTTTTCCCCGGGAGCTGAAGAGTTGGGTGCTATTGGGAGGACAACCCCTGTCATTCTACACAACTATTCAGTCTCCGAAGAACAATATGCCGTGGTGCTAGGAAATTGACGTGATGTGTCGCACGAGAATCGTGCAGAACAGGGTGGGAACCGATGCTTTGCAATTCGACACGTAGCGATTTCCTGATATGCATATTAGCCCAAATCGACGGTGCTGTTTGCCTGATTTGTCTTCGAGTAAACTTGCTGTCGAGTATACAGTACCAATTGATCTTCATCGTTTACGGAACATACATATACTTTTATAACGATGACATGGTAGTTCAAGTTATGATTGGTGTTCCAGTCAAGCAATAAAGCCTTAGTTGAAGTAAACCAAGCGCCGCATGCATCTACTTGCAGTTCAGCCTGCCAATTTACCGAGACCCAACGCTCTTGGAAGACGACAACGAAGGAATAACTACTCACCATCGCTCTCGTCCTCATCACTGCACAGTTCGTCATCGTCTTCTTCTTCCTCGTCTTCATCGTCATCCTCCTCCACCTCATCATCAGAGCTCGCAGCCTTGTCGAAATTCGTCTTCTTGTTGGCACCACGGCTTAGCAAGGCCTGCCGACGTCTGCGTCGTTTTGCGCGCAGTCTTGAACGCTTCGAAGATTCTGAAAGAGAAGCGAGAGAGGCGGGTGGAGTCAGTGTGATTGTTTTTTCAGTAATATCAATTGCAAAGTCAGTTAACACTATATAATCATAAGATAATTAAGACCCGACAACTAAGACAGTAATTAAAAAAGCCGACCGAGAAGCATTAATAACAGGGCGAGTTACGAGAGGCCATAGAGGAAAGAAGTATTACGCGACATTTGCCGATTAGTAAAGAGAGTTAGTATTACAAGTCCGACGTTGTATGACAACCACCAAGAAGGGAACGAAAAGGGATTGGAGACTTTATTGAAGGGCTGCGAGGAATCGCTGTAACTAGGTCTTTGTAAATATTTTGCCCAAGACTATGGGAAAATTTAAAAACACGATTGAGGAGACTACTTTGAGGCAGATTTTTGGGATCCCGAACTAAGAAAACAGACCAGCTAATTTCACCGTTTCTTTTAGGTTCCAAAATCGCAATCGCTTACTTGAACGGGAGCCGCCGGCCAAGGGGTTGCCACCACCGTGTCTGTTTCCTCCAACCAGACGCCACTTGAGCCCGGCCTCTTCGATTGTCTCCCCCATAGCACCATCGTCGGTTAGCAACGAAGGAGGTGGCTTCGGCCGCTGGAGAGTCGACGTAGCTGTGGTCGTTGTCGAATCAGCCTCCTCAGCCTTCTCGCTCTTCCTCTCCGACCTCTCCCCTTCTTCGTCGTCGCGTTCGAACTCATGCATTAGGGTCTTCTTCTCGCGGTAGAGGAAGAGCTTCACGACCTCGTCAAGGGCAGAAACGGTGGGGATGGTCGGAGTGGTCGAAGGACGAGGAGAGCCGTCCGCTGCGCCCTCTCCCTCGTCATCCTCATAACCAACATTGTCGAGTTTTGCTCCATGGTTTACACCGGCGACGCTTTCGGAACTCCGCACCTCCAAGTGCACGATGCGGATGCGGTTTTCCGGGCAGTGCTCACAGAGGTTAGCCAAGAGACAAAGAATGAGGATTAGGAGGTCGAAACGACGAGATGATGGTAGACGGTCGGGAAGGTGAAAGAGACAGTCGAGAGTGGCCTCCAGAAGACCTGGACAACCGCCCAGACGGTCACTAGCGTATTCTAAAAAAGGGTATTTCATTTAAGGCAAAAAAATTAACCTCGTAAAAAATTGGATGTTTCTCAAAGAGGGGGTCTTGGAAAAGGCGGTAGACAACAATGGGGGCTAAAATATAGTGGCCGAATAAATTTGGAAGACTATTCAACGAGAGAAAATAGTTGGTGTAGAATGCGAGCGTTATGAATTGAGAACAAGGTGACAGGGGGAGAGTAATGCTGGAGAGTGAAAGAAGGACTCGGGCCACTTACCACTGTGTGAAACGTTAACAAACAAGCGAAAGATGGATAACAGACAGGTGAGTAGTGTCTGCTGATCTTGCTGGTATTCATCAGTCGGTGGCGACGCTGATGCTGCTGACGTCTTGTTGAACTCCTCGCCTTCGGTGGAGGATGTGGGGGGCTGCTGCTGCTCCCTTTCGTCCTCACCACTACTCCGGACTTGGGCTGCCTTCTCCTCTGACTCCTTGCGCAACAGCTCCACCCAGGCAACAGAGGGGGGAGGGTGACGTGGAAGTCGGGAGGCGCAGAGGTGGATGCACTGCACCAAACGGTCGATTAGGGCGCGCTCCTTGTACCGCACCAGATGCGTCTGATTGTCAGAGTTCATGTAAGTCATCTAAAGTCAAGGAATTTGTGCATTTTATGACACTAGCTGAAAAGCAAGGCCTGTGTGTACAACAAAAAGATGATTTTTTACGCTGCTCCTAGATTAGCTGAGTAGGCAAAACTACATGGGTGGTTTTCAGGCAGACATAATTGTTCTGGAAATGACTGTCGCCAACAGGGGTATACAAACGAGAGTAGTAGAGCGTTATTGAGAATCAGTCTACAGCTGCACACATATTTGCAGGAATTCTGGCATTAATGGCAGTGTCAAAGCTTACGTTCTCGAGCATCTTAGCGTAATATCCAACTCGCTTCAGGTTATCCAACGAAAAATCATCCAAACCGGTAGGGTTGTGGGTAGCAGGTGTGGGCAAAAAGCGGCACTTTCCCGGGTCGTCCGCAGTGCAGAGGTCCTTCAAGTAGTCCACTGCGTCAATGGTGGCCTCTGCGACTCCGTCCAGGCCACCGCCTGTTCGGATGCCCGATTTGAACCAAGGCGCGGCTTTTCGAGTGGACAAGTTCAAGACTGCCTCGAGGACCAGATCACGTGCCTAAAATATAGCATTAGTGATGCGAGAGGATTGTTGATGACATGCCAACTTGTCATTTAGTTCTACGATTAAATGGATTCGGCGGTTGATGTGCTTTCGAGCACATACTTGTGTGGAATCCAAAAACAAGGAAAACCTCAACACGGTTTGCGAAAAATTGAATCATATTGACCTACATGAAATTTTCCGTTAACTGACTTCTGACTCAGTAGTATAATCTTCGAAATTAGCTGTAGGGAGCATTCGGGTAAAACGCCAGGTGCCTTTGAGCAACAATAACCAAATATTTAATGTATAAATAAAACAGGGCTACCGATAAAGAAAAGGTCTATCAAAGGGACGTAAGAAAAATTGACAGAAGTAGACACCACTGGACATACTTTAGGGTTTTATGAACTACCACTGGGAGTAAATGGGAATCCCGCTTAGCAATTTGTCGGATACCCGATTGCTTTCTGCATATCGCTGAAGCAATTGGAACTGGCCGAAAATCATTTCTAAACAAAGCAAGCCCTAGCTAGGTACTTTCAGCCACAACATGCTTTTGCATTATAACCGCTCCATCATAGTCACCGCGGTAGAGTTAAAATAATTCCGCATACCACAAAGTGTATGCTAGACTGAAATAACTAACGGTCAGTTGCCGGTTCATGCGCAAGTGCCTGGCATTCAGCAGCTTTTGGCCCGACGCGCCGGAGAACAGCGACGCTACACCGGGGTTTTTCCGAACAAAGAGAGCAGCCATTCCGGCAGCAGCAGCAGCTGGCTGAGGCGACTTCACCGGGGTCTCCTGCTGCTTCTGGCTGCGCTTCTGCTGCTGTGCGGCCACGGCCTCGAGGAGCTGCTGCACCCGCGTGCGAATCTGACTGGCCTCCTTGTTGAGACGCGTCTGTCGCGAGGCCGCGCCAATCGTGTACTTGGAGGAGCCTGTCGACGTGGCGGAATCAACACTCGCGTTCTCCATTATGGCTGAAAAAAGGAGGAATGGGTTGGTTTGAGTGAAAGCGATCCCGAGTTTTGAAAATACATGCATAGGTGAAATGGGTATTTATAAATAGCTTTGGAGGGAGGAAGCAAGTTTCGCACGGCGACTCAAAGCACACCCCAAGACCAGATATCAGTCCCAGGAACTGGAGTGTGGGTACTTCAGCAGAGGCAATCATAGTTGAATGAGTACAGGGGTAATTGAAATTTTGGGCTTGGGCTAACGGTAGGTTTTTCTTTTAACTTGAGGCATGAACACAATGACCACTAGGTTTAACATTGAAATTACAGCGTGCAAGGGGATTTTGCCTCGCATTTAGGCCCACGTGACATTCATTCGGATTTACCAATATTTAAGGAGCTATTTTGGAGCCCTGGTCCACTCAAATTCCGGTGTAAAATTATTGAATTGACGCCATCCTTAGAACTTAGTCACTAACAAATACCAGAACAGTTTGATGTGGAGATTTCACGCCGATATCGATCGTTGACAAGCAGATTAACTTTTGATAGTTCAACGCAGAAAACTACAAAAAAGTACATCTTGACTGAAAAAGAACACGTTAAAACACGTGATGTTGCAATGTAGAGGATTGCCAGGAGATAATTAATAAACTCTACAGCTCCAGAAATTCTCCCCATGGATGTCTGCTTTTTTATCTTGGCTGCCATCGTTTTAGGATGCGTCGAGACATAAAGGCTGAGATGGGTAAAATTCACGTCCCTGTCTGGATGGCCGCCTAGTCGGAGCCAGCCGAGTTGGACAGCAGTTGACTAGCGGTGACGCCTACCCCGGTATCGCCTTGGGGACGATGATCTAAACCACTGGATTTTGGGCTATAACAACGTCAGTGAAGTGGGTCCTTACGGGTTACAGTAACCACATATGAAAGCAGTACAAAGCCTCAGCAGAGAAATCTGCTGGATTCCTTTCCGCAACATATCTGCCCACTCTAAACACGCTTTGGAAGGGTGAAAGTGCTTTATTTCATATTATGGCCAGGAAGGCACACCTTTGACTTCTCTTCATAGCCACGCATTCCGTGCCTGCCATCACATCCAATCCGGTAGTCTCACAATAAAATTTGACTTTATGACTCGACGATAAAACAGTTTTCTGCTTCACCAGCTGTTGCAGTTCTTGCCCAATTAACCAGTCAGGAATGCGTCATAACAAGAGAGTTGACTTGAGAGCAGGACGGACATCCAATGCGCATTTCTCAACTTAGAGGCTATCGAAACCGCAAAATTCTACGATTGTTACCTGCCACCGACGAAAAAGACATCCTCAACAACAAAAACCAGACTCTAACCACAAATGTAGTGGCACAGACTACTGCAAGTCGGCATCACTCTCGCAACGGATTGCCTGCTAAGAGATCTTTCACAATTTCCCCTACAACTAACACACAATTGACTAAACATCTACCAGGCGCACAGTGAGAAACGGGGACGGGAAACTCTACTATTAGTCGACAGTTTCAACTAGAGACCCGGGTGACGGATTTTTTGGTACGACGGCTCTCTATTGAAAACGGCGGCTACATCGGCAGAACTGCAATGGTAGGTGCTCAGGCGCACATATGGCAGCAAGTAATGGCGGTTGTTTTCCACTGCGCGCCCCAATAGGCACGTGTGTTGTAGTTGCGCCACCAAAACGACGACGCTTGTTGTAACTCCGCTGCGCACACAAGCCCGAAACAACTGCCAGGGCATGCACACGACGCTAGCACACGCGGATTCGAGAGGGCGCGTGCACGCGCGCGCGCGCGTCCTCAAGTGATCAATAAACGCCGCGAGAGCAGCCAATCACACGTCGGCAGAAGGACAGACACGCGAGAGCGCGAGCGCACACGTGCGCGTGTGGCGTGTGAAAAGTCGCGTTGATTGTGCTGTCGCGCCCACTCGCGGCATCGCAGAGAGCTTGCGCGTGGCCTCGCTCCTCGTAAGGCCACGACCCGCATTCACACCCGCGCAGAGTGCACTCGGATTGCTCCCTCGGCGGGCCAGACGCCGTCTTGGCGCCATGGTAGGGGGGCCGGAGCCCGCGTCCGAAAAGTCCGCTTCGCGCCGGCGGTGACGTGGTCCCTAAGACATGCGAGGAACGAACGCCCCGTTCACACTCCGGACATGGATGGAGCGATCTCGCCCCTACGATGGGATTCTGCTACGCAGTGCAAGCAATGGATGACGTGTGGCAAGTTGCTGCGCCAGAACTGCAGGCAGTTGGATTATACCGTGCTACCGGATTATTCTAACAACGTGGGTTACCCGCAGACACAACTAATGGGTGTTTTGATTAATGTGTTCTACAAATGTATGAAATTTATGCGCTCATTGTTTTGCGTGTTACGTGTAGGCAGGACTTCACAAGATCCATGCCGATCAGATCAGCGAACCACAGAGGGCTATGACAAGGCTGATGGAGGAACTGCGGTAAGTCGCTCCGCTAAAGTGGTTACCAAAGGTCAATGACTTCCACTGAACACGGTCGTCATTGGTTCGGAATCGGGTTAGCCACTTAGATTGCATTTGGGTAGTGCAATGATTCTCTCACGCGGAACATTTCTGCCACGCTGTGATGTAATCACTAATCTCGAGTTGTTAGCCGGTAGATCAAAAGCAAACAAAGATTGGAGAATGAACTTGGTGGTCCAGAGAGCACAAGTTAGCGCAACTACTGAGAGGAAGTGCGACGAGGCGACAGACGTACTGTTTGGGGCGTGAAGGAGTTTGAGGAGCACGGCCAGCGATTCACTCGTGAGGAGATCGGGATCGCGGTCACGTGAGAGAACGAAGAACAATCCAGCTGCCGTCAGACCCAAACTCTAAAGAAAAAACCAACAACAACGGGGGTAGTCACAACCGGCAATGCCACCTCACACTATTCTCCTTAGCGGGCGCTGTTTTTCAGGTAAAACCGCGGCCAAAGCAATGTACAGCAGCCAGTGTAAACAAGAGCCCCGCATTTGTGGAGGCGAGGGTTTTGCCGGAGTCGTAAATAGCACCAGTTTGCCGGTGTTGGCTTCCATTTAAATGGTCCCATTTTTAAGGAGTGTCTTGTTAGAGCCAAGCAAGTGTTCATTCACCAAGCCAAAATAGCAAATAAATGGAACGAAATTGTGCAACATAACCTTCGAACCATTAATTAAACTGTAAGCTATTATTTGCATCACATGGATACGGCATCGTTCAGTGGTTCAAATTGTTTGGAATTTCCAGTAATTGGGATTAGGCAGCATCTGGGCGACTGTGTATTAAAATTTTAATTTTCCCGCGCCACGCCGCACGCGTTTCCGTGCGCGGGAGACTGCGTCACCACGAGTGCGTCGTCAGGAGGCGTAAGTGCGCCCCTCCTAAAAATCGCCAAAGCACCAATTACGTGATTATAAATCAATTTGTGGAACCGACACATTCCTCCACGCGAGACGCCGGAGAGGCTGGACGCTGTCACCAAGCGCGTGTCGGACGGAGGCGACAGCGCGCGCAAATTAACACCACGGGCGTGGAGAGAGTGGGTTGGGTTCGACAAGGGCGTGCCACAGCGGTCATAAATCACAATTCTTTAAACAATAGCCAGGGAGATGCGAGTGTGATGATCCTGCAACAGCTTAATTACATTCAACAACACTTGAGACAAGCAGCTTTTGGCGAAGTCAAGGGACCTGACACAAACCCTTACGACACAATTTCCAGATCAGTTGGTTAAAAAAGTCACAAGCCAACTTACCGGTGTTTCGTTGCTGCCGACGCTGTGACCCAGGCTTGGCAGTGACAAACGACATTGGTCTGAAAGCCGACCGGCGCAGTAACATGTTTCAAAACAACCAGACCGACAACACATTTGATTCAGCATTGGCGGGTAAGGCTAATCAGAAATCAGTGGAGTCATGAAGCGAGTTTTTTTTTCTATGCGCCATTTCGTGAGAATCCTTCATAGCAAGAATGTAAGGGCCCGCATATTTGGGTGGACTTTCTTAACCGAAGTGGTGCTTTCAAACACCAACTCTTCCTGACCGGAGTTCGTGTCATTTGACAAGCGATGGTGTCATAGTGAAGGGACGCGACAGTAGAACGACAAATTGCGAAACGTCAGTTTCCTCTAAATCATTAAAACTGCAGCACAGAACCTCGGCTCGTAAACAACTGCCACACACGCACACACTGACGCACCTCGACAGAACCACATTCCTCTCGGTGCGCCAGAGCTGACCTTTTTTTAATCTAAGTGCCTGTTATCATCTGAGTCGGTCATAACTCTTTTTGGCCCAAGTTGTTTGGTCGAAAATCGGTAAAGCAGCAACACAATCGGTCCAGGAATCAGGAATTTTCGTATTCTTCGAAACGATTTCGTCAGCATGGGTGACGGCACACTGCACAAGTGTTAGTTATACGCTTGCGAGACAGATTCGGGAACAGTTTCTGCACCAAAACAGCAAATCTTGTTATGTTTATTCCAGTTGACCCGTAATTTCTTGAGATGTCAATTCAGAAACGCAATGGCTTACGTGCAAAACAGTGCTGACAATGCCGTTTTGAAATCTGCAGCATGTAATTCTTGAGAAACAGGTCGACATTGTTGGTTGACATATTTCTTCAAGGACTCACAAAGGCACAATCAAACTTTTAGTAAACATGATGTAGAAATCGATTGGTTAGAAATTGATTTGGATTATGGCCACATCTAACAGTGGCCACGGGGTACACGCAAACCCATGCAGAATCTGGTCGCATAAGTTGAAACAATCTCACCTTGGACGAAAGTGACAGACGGCCCAGTCGGCATAGAATGAGATTACGACAACGCGCATTTCTATCCTAAGTAGATTTGACAACATCCAGCCGAAGCTACTGCATTTAGGGAATCATGCTGGAGCATGTTATGCTGGAAATACACAATGTGTTGTCGATGGATTTGGTAGGTCAACAATAGGCTCCAGCCCGTGTTCATAGCATAAACAATTATGGAAGCCATCAATTTTCGCCCGGACCTTGCGGTGTGTGTGGCTGTCGGCGTAGTGCAATGATCTGGTCACCAGTCTGACTGCAAAGGTCATCACCGCTATTGCGAAAAGCTTCGACCTGTTACAAAACACATGTAACCCTTCATTTAGTGTGGAGGTGTCATGAAGCACGGAACCACTCTCGACTTGACCACCGACCACGAACTAATGCGCACGACGACCTGTTCGAGATTTCGGTGACTGTTTGGGGTTCAGTGGTGAACAAAAGCATGCAGCGGCTAACAGATGGGATTTAGGAAGTTAAAAAAATTCCAGCGACTAGGTTTCGATAAAAAAAAGGTCCAGACATTCGATGGGGCTAATTCTGACGTTCCGAAGAGCATGGGAAGTTTGTGTAAAGCAAAAGAAGCGACTGATCAGTAAACTCCAGCATTGTGATCGCCTGATCCCTCCTAGGCAAGACCTGACGTAACGTCAAATGCTATCGAGTATAAGCCACCAAAACCTTAAGATGAGTGCGGCTATCGACGTGAGGGTTTTTGAAGCGCAAATCAAATCTCACAGGGCAACGTGGTTCGGTAGGGGTCGTGTTTCATGAAGCCTCTAACAACTAACTCAAAAATCGAAGCCGAGGGGTGGTTGGAGGCGAAATTGTGCGATCACACTACCTCCACCGCTTGAAAACCTAGCTTAGACGGTTAAAAACATTCAGAAAAGAATGGGAATACTCATAAGGAATCAAACCCAAAAAACCAAGGATTTAACACAGTTCGAAGTGAATAAGGTTGTGGCCTTTTAGTCATCGCATGCGCATCGAAGTCCAGTTAGAATCCAAAGTGTTAGTTCATGCTTGCTACAACAATTGGGCCAGTCAAGGGCCTTTGCGACTTGACCTCGGTTGCAAGCTCAGCAGCCAACGGAATTTTCCCGGGAAGTTATACACACCAATATTAATAATGTGTATTTAAGTATGGAGAGTAACAGTAAATCGTAACTACCTTTTCTGTACCCCGCTGTCATTATACTCGCAAGGCTTAATTGAGGGCATGGGGTTTGACAGCGAATCGAGGGGCCTGCCGACTCTAGCATACACCGCCAGTTTAATGGGTTCAAGTAAATGAATCAGAGGTTTACAAGAAGGCGCCAACCCACCTCCCGTCGATCCAAGAAACCGGAATTCGCGCTGTTTGCAAACTCGGCCACAAATTCGGTTCGATTTTGCCGATCCTGATAAAGTGAACGCACCACACGAGGCATTTGTGAGTAGATCTATCCGACCTGGACTACGAAGGCCAGGATACAACTTCAAAGCGATAGCTCTTTAACAGAAGTTCCAAATCCCCCTGATTACATAAGCGCAAGTAGTGAATAGGATGCTTCCGTGGCGGACATACCACGACAATCTTATCCAACTGCAGAGATGCGTGCGTGATTGCTTTTAATCAAGCAAAGAAAAAACCCTAAATCTTTCGGCAAAAAAATATACCAAAATTAGAGAACGCGTAACTTTAAAGGCCGTGAATACTAAAAAGGCAAATTTTGGTGGATAGATGGTTATCGATCAACACCGATGCTTCGAAACCTATGCCTGTACGTGGGCAGCATTACTTGGAACAACACTAAACGTGTACAGACAGAGACGCACATTTCATAAAAACAATAAAATGATTTAAATAAGAAAAATAAAGGGCAATATACCTCGGCCGAAATTCGTGCGGGTGACTGGAGGGAGTGAGGACGAGAATCTCGCTGCAAGGCCACGCGCGCCTAAGGGTCACTGCACAAAGTGTCCGTGTTAGACTTCTTGGTCGAGATTACAGGACAACGAAGTTGTAGTTGTTTACAGGGACGTGTATTCGTACTTGACACAAGTCAAGTTGGCTTTTTAGTGACGTGCGAACTGACGTATAGACACTCGAAATGGAAATCTTCCGCTCAACCAGGAATGTGAACATTTAAGGTTTTTTATGACGCAGCTCAATCAGGCAGGATTGTACCGAAGAGGCAACACTAACACTCCCTTACAAAACCCAACTAGACAGGACAACTGACGTTACTTAACGACCACTCTTGGGGTCTGGGTGCACTCATCAAGGGGACTGCTGGGCCAAAACGATTCGAGCTTTTGAGGAGGGGCAAATAATGCAGTGGTATGGCAAAAGGCGTTGGTTATGACGTCATAGGGGTGTCGTGGCAATGGGGGAACTCAATTGAGGACAGGCCGCCCGTCGATCGACATCAAATGGGCGCAGGCGTGGGAACGCGGTAAAGACAAGGAGCGGCATGTCCGCAGTATCTCCAACTTAGCGAAGCACGGGATTGTCAGAAGAAAGTAGTAATCGCCAAAATACCTCGATGACGAGGCGTTGCGGCGTCCTGATTAATCTTCCTGCACGGTTAGGCTGTTTAGCCATTTGGCTTTTATCCACTACTATTAATAACTCACTCAACTCCGAAATGAGAGTTATTGGGTAATAGGTGGATTTTCAAAAGAGAGGCAGGAGATATTTCAAGTCGCAGCGACGTAAGAAGGAATCAACTTACGTAGTCGGTGTGAGCATCATGAAGATTGGCACAAATCTGCTTGAGGAGACCGTAGGCATGAATGACATCGCGAGTCGCAGGGGTGAGGCATTTGTTCGCCAGTGTCAAAACGCTAAAAAAGAGGAACGAGACTTAGCCAAGTGTTGCCCTTCCTGCTGCCGTTAACGCGAACATGTTGTCCGAGCCTGTCCAAGTGACCAATGAGGACTCTAACTCTGACGAACATCGCCAAACCAGGGGATTGGATGTGGGAAGAGATAGGGGGACGCACCTGAGACAGCGAGTATTCGTGCTGTTGGTGTCGCTCAAGCCGTCAATGAGGTAGTTCATGTCGTCGAGGGCGTGTTGCACCTCACCGCGCTCCTGGCACTCCGACGGGTCCTTCACCTTCTCCACCACGGTGTAGAGCTGGTAGGAAAAAATAGAGGCAGAAAGTGAATGCTGACGCAAGCAGTCAAACCAGCCTCCCACACAGTCGAGTCGTTTGCGGCAAAAGAATCTTACTTTTGGACTTTTTCATAAATAAAAACCGTCGAAAACCGTAGGAACAAGGATGGTTAGGTAGGTGAAAAGTAATATTTATTGTAGCTTTTGCGTGTTCACTGCACACCGTCAAAACAAACGCGTGTTTTGGTACATGTAACGAAAGCAATGATGAGGGAAATCCAAACGTTGCTACAAAATACATTGATCAAAAAGTATCAATGTAATGGGGTGAGCTTTGCATCCTGTTACAATATGAGCGCAATAAAGCCCACAGGTATGCGAGTTCCTTTTTTTACTCCTAACATGTGTATCAAGTTGTTTGTCGCACACACACACACACTTTGTGGCGTTTGACTTTTACCCAAAATTAGGGTGCGACGCGGAGATTCGGGTGAGGTCGAGTTACGTCGAACCCCCACCAGTTGATTTGAAAGGGTTGCACAAGTTGCAGCTTATGGGCATGCCAGTGTGCGATTACATCGATCGGAATTACACGCAACGGACGTGAAAATCTCTCCCCCTTTCACAATTAAATGCAAATTTTATTACAAAATGAGGAAACAAGAACGGCAACATTTAAAATTGACGCTGGTGATTCTAGATCCGCGGAAGCTGATACAAACTTAAAAGTTACTCGTATTGAAATTTAAAAAAAAAACAGTAATACACTCTATCAGGCACGCCGCGACTTAATTAGGTTAAATTAGTTGGAGAACAAATAGAGAAGCCTAATAAATTTGAAGTTGCACTACGAATCACACATTGGCTATTCTCAAAAATCGCGCAAGTTTGACCAACCAATCAATTACGTTCTAACAACTGGAAGCAACAGCTACCCCTATCACCACAAGGCCAACACCGAACTAATCCACCACAGCCCCACCACGAGCGCAGTATGAATACCCACTGTCGCTACATGGTTTTGTTGCGGAACCACAAGGGTCAATTACGCGACACCAGGACAAGTCTTACACTTAGAACCAATCAAAATCTTGGGAGGGCGGCCGCTTTACACATTACTAACTGAAATCAACATAATAAAAAAGTGCCTAAATCACTTGGCACAGTACCATGGCCATTTGCCAACTAGATTAGTAAAGACCATGCATTGGACAATTCGGTGCTGTTTACTGCAGGTGTCGGCCTGCAAATAGCTGTAGATGTTGGGAGTACGCAAACACAGGAAGCAACTTCGTACAGGAAAAAAATAATAGCAGCACAAACTCACGAGGTTGCTCAAATTGGGGATTTACACTCGACAGGTCTTACTGACAATGAGACTTAACGTAGTGGTTTGAAGTTTTGCAGACTCGATATCGTAGTGTTCACTTGGCACTTTCATGATGCGGACTTGAATCCAGATTAGATAGATAGATCGATAGACCCTTATCAGCGAGACATCACGAACCGAAGATGACACTCCCCCGCCTTCGGTGTAAACACCAAGACGGACGAAGACAACACGACGACAGGGCTGACAGATCGATAGTGAGTGGGATAAAATTGCTTGCCAGCACAACAATAACTAAGTTAAAAACAAGGCACATGGCAGCGAAAGCAGTGCATGGACGTTGGTCTCGACAACACCATCAACAGTTTTTACTGATGCGATCGCCATTTTATGGAAGATTGATACACACCACAATCCCACAGGGAATCATTGCGGTCGGGAAAAATTATCGGATTAACCAATGCGGAGCTTAACTGCGAGTGCTTAAAGACATCCAAAACATGGGTAGTATCCAAGCTAGATCAAGCACCTGCCTGCTTTCGAAGTCGACTGCTGTTCTGACTTGGCCACTTACGTTGCAGCATTTTAAACAGCAACGTCAGGTGTTAGAAAATGGAACTCAGAATACCAGAACAAATTAACTCACCGATTTTTGATCTCTGGGGACAACAATCTTCCTGGGTTTAGTGTCACCACCACCAGCACCACCACCGTCATTCGCAATGCGATTGATAGCTCTAGGATCAGTCTTGACAGTCGCTTTGGTATTGCTCGGAGTCATTTGTTTGGCAGCTTCTCTAGACGCTGGCCAGAACCACGGTTTGACACCATCATCCACTTCGTCCTCCTCGCGTACCGCGAACTCCGATGGCTTCGGCTCGGGCTCTTCTTCCTCCACCCAGGCATAGGGATCCGCCGCCTCTGGCTTTTGATTGGTTGTGGTGGGGGGCGGAAGTTTAGAAGGTTGACTGGAGGGGAGTTTCTGGCGCTGATTGGCCGTAGAGGGTTTCAGAGGGGCGACTTGGGTGGGTCCATTCCGGTGACTTGATTTCTAGAAAAGTTTGAAAATGGAGGTACTGGCGTCTCAGATCAAAGTACATGAAAGCAGTAGGTGTAATTGGACAAAGAAGTGTACAAAGGAACCATGTTTTATTGTGGAGTTGAAATTAAGGGAAAACACAGACTTCTCCATGCCTTAAGATCCATTGTGACAGGTTGGGGTCCCATCCGAGCCAAAGAGTGGACAGGCGCCCATAAAAAAATAATTCTGGAAAGTCCATCGACTTCGCTCCGAAAAAATGCCCTGAACTACAAATATGATTCACACAGTTCCATAACATGGCAAGTTTAACAAATTATTTTAGTTTATTGGCTTAATTTGAGTGAATGGGAGAAGAAAAACGAGCAAGAGAGGTGGTGGGTGGCAAAAAACGCAGTGTTTCGGAGAGGATGTGCAGTAGTCTAGCAAGACGACGGTAGGAGAAATCGATCATAAGGTACCTGGTATGGATTATCGCTAAATCAGTCTAGATACATTTGGATAAGCTGGCTTGCTACCAGGTAAAAGCATGCTTTGGAGCCCACAGCAGCATGTCAAGACCATAACCCACTACTCATGGAAGTTGAAAGAATCCATTGAGTACACTGACAAGGGCAAAAGGAACGTCATTTGCCACCATAACAGCGGGACATTTTTAATGCCGGGACAACACAAAACACGCTATCAAGGCAGACATGCGCAATTTGGGTTTGAAGGGCATGCGCGTGTGAGACTCACATAGTTCTCGAGGGATTGGGACTGAAGTTGTGGGGATCGCCACTGCGATGAAGTGTACTCCACCTGGGACAGGGGAGAGCAACAAAGTGAAGAGAACTGGGCAACACGGAACACCACAGGGATCGAAGTTTTCCAATGTTAACACACACACACACACACATTATCAGCCTTCCATTCGGTATATATATGGGTCCAAGGTGAGTATCAAAGAAATTGATTTTCCGGGAAACCTTTATTTACGCCTCAAGCCCTCCCCCCTAAAATTGCTGCCTTTGTGAACGCATGGACGTATAATTTACATGGTGGTTTTGGGGCACGCTATGTGAAGAGGAGCTACAAGAAATCGCTTAAGAGCGAAAATCGACCGTCCACTAAGGAAAAAACACGAAATTGCGAAAATGAGCCATAGCACCATAAAAACGCATTAATATGGAGTCATTTGAAAATAATCCCATTCGAGATATTTACTTTCATGGTATTCGAAAACACTTGTCCATGCACAGGACAAGCGTAGGGAACAAGCGACCAGAGGCCAAGGCCAAGGTACGTACTTCATGATAATTGACAGCGAAAGTAATTCCAAGGACACATTAGGGCTCAAGAATCGTGAAAATCACCTGATTCAGTATAAATATGAACAAAGCATGGTACACCCATAGTTTGAATGAAGATAAGAATGTAGAATGGATCAAGTCGAACGAAAACTGGAATGCCAAAATTACTGACACTCTTCTCAATGTCAAACGAAAATACCTTGTAGATGCAGGATTTACCAATAAGTCCTTGATATTTAACGGTCAACCTAGACAGTGCTGTCAACCATTTACCTTTAATGCTATTCAAGACGTTTGAGACAGGAACGCTTCTCAGTCACTAAAGCTGTTTATGATTTTATTAAATAATCAATATCTGATAAGCTCACATCCGATCTGATTACTCTCTGTTCCGATTTGGTTCTATTTGTTAAGGAACTAAACATTTAGTAGTTTTGTCGGTTTCATGTAGGAAAACCAATTAAATTTTCTTCAATGGATATCGTGTCCTTAACGTTGAAAGGCTAATAACGGTATGCTAAAGTAAAGACATTTTCAAGGTAAAACGGTTCGGCTATTTCATTCAAAAAAACGAGGGTGACGCGATGCTTCTAAGAAATTTTCATCAAAAAACTAATCCTGTAATACGGGCGATAAAATGTACTCCTCAGTCAACGTCTATGGAAATGAGAGAACGTTGAGGAGTTGGCATTAGTCTGGACAACCATGGCGGTGAAATTCAGCCTTTGAGTTATATTTAGACATTCCTCGACATATTTACCTCACTGCAACATTAGCCACATACCAGACAAAACCATAGCTTATTACATTGAATATAAACATCTGGACTGTCTTTTAGATGCAATGATTGGTTAAAAATCATCGCAGTTACAAAATAGAAAAGGCACAAAATGAAAAGACAGTGCCCCAGAGATAAAGTACGAAAAAAACAAATCCTTGAGACTTACCCTTCTGAACTTGGGTGCGATTAAGGGAGTGGCAGCGAGAGAATTTTCACTACCACTTCGTAACTCGTGTTTAGTAGACACAGAAGTAGGTATGTTTAGGGGCGCTGGCGGAGGAACTGCGACCGGAGTTGTGCAACGAGGTTGCTTGGTGAGTGGTGGAAGAACGTCTTTATCAACGTCATCAGGAGTGGGGACGGGTGAGGGCGTGGACCGGAAAGTGACCACATTGACACGTTTTCGAGAGGAGGAGACAGGTGGTCTTGAGGAATGTCCATTAGTGGTACCACTAACATTTCCTCGACTCAGTTGCTCGAACCGCTCATTCGGACGAGAACTCCGAGTGGCAAAGGTGCGGTAGGGTATCTTAAAAGGTTAAAGCGAACCCGTTAAATTAAAAGAGGAGAGGGCATCAAGCAAACTACAAAAAGAGGCGAATTATAAGCCGGAAAACCTCAGATTAATTTTTTTTAAAAATAAAACAACGCACAGAAATGCATTTTCACATGGGTAGTACAGCACTTTTACTTGAACATTTTAGTCCGACGAAACTGAAATAAAGCGAAGAAATAATACCCAATTTTAACAATGAAGAACATCGGTTACAGACTTAAAGGATCTCAGTTACTGCGACTTCATGTCAAAAAATGGACTTAGAAAAAGGAAATATATAAAAGCATCATGTCAAATTGACAACACATCCAAAATTGGACAAGAAAGAATTGGGCAAATTGCTTATGGTTAGGAACGTTAGAACTGTTCAATTTGGCAGCATAACTGCATTACATATTTATTTTAAAAGTAGTGTAAGAACTAAATCTTGCAACTTCAATTACCCATTCAAGGGTCTCACAGAACTGCCGAAAAAAGGTATATTTCAATTAAGACATAGTATCGAAAAGAAACCCAAAAGTAAGCGATAGATTTTCCAATTCGTGGCTGTAATGTATCTTCGCGTAACAGGATTTTCATTTTAAATCCAAATAAAAACGAGCCCAAAAAATCACAAATGGCATCAGACCTGGTTCTATGTTTTATAATATTAAAAAAACACGATATATTTAGTTAAGCTAAAGGAACTCACATCCATAACTTAGACGAAAAATCAGTTCATCGGCATCCAAAAATGTGTCAGTAATTCACCTAAATAAAACAATTTAATAATTGAATAAAACTTTATTTGCTAAAAATCTGTTTTCACGCCTAAATTTCAATTTTCTATTTTATTTTAGGCATAAGATTTTTGAGGTCAGGTTTAATCCCTAAAAAAAACCGGTGCTTTTTATTCGACGCTTACTGGGAACAGGAAAGCAGAATGCGATTTTATTCCAGATAACTTAAAACATAATTCTATTTGATTCGAAGATCATATTGTCCATACTTTTTGTGGTCGCATTAGAGAAATTCATCGCTTATCTTAAATTCATTTCTAAATGGAAGTTGGTATTTCTTGTTCTGAATTTTGCATTGGCCTTCGTTTGTTCAGGGATTTCACTTTGGAGAGTTTGATTTGCTCTTTAAAGTTAAATTGCATTTTGAACAGAGGAATATTGATCAACTTTGTCCATTTTATTCGCTAAATTCAAATATTCCTAATCTTACTTCATCAATTACATTTTGTCCATAATAACAAATCCCTGAGCTTGTTATGATTTAGGGTTATATGAATTAACAAGTAGAGAAACGGTTTAAGAAGTTAATAACTTTTCCGCATCTGGTAGTCTAATGGTGCACGATCAGCAATTATTATGTCATCACATTACTGCCCACCCAAGCCCCATTTGTATGTTGTGGACTCCATCATGTGGTCTTAAATCACGCCGGAGCTATTGAATTAACCTTGGTCAGATTACGCTTCCCCGATACCCGCGATGAAGGAAAAGGCCCAAGAAGACACTGTTACAGCCGTTTACTTCATAGGTCAACCACGTTGGTGCTGTTGTGTCGTGTGTCTTTATACCTCAGATGTGTGAGTCATACCTGCGCTAACATCGAGATCTAGGTGTGAGCATAATCCAAATATCCATGTGAATGAAGGAGAAGTTAAGGATCCGCGCGGCTGACGACATGCTGCGAAAAGGTGAAGTCTCTGCTGGGGGATGGAGTGACCAGTTTAAGGAGTGTGCATAAACACGATTCACAACATGTACTTCCCGAATTCCGACAGATGTATGGGTCCTGGCGATGCACTTTTATGGAAAACAATTTCCTTTCTATTTGTCAAGCTAAACCATCTTTCGTATATTTTTCTCCAATCTTTTTGCTAGGAAACATCAGCATTATTTATTTGGCCTCTTGATATCACGTTAATTTACTTAGCACATTTGCAATTGAACCAATATTTTATTGCAAATTTTTGGATCCCATTCATCGTTCAGGCCTTTATCTGCTGGCTTATATCGTTGAACAATGATGGTTTTTGATTTCTTTTTTGATTTTAGACCATACAATTTTATCACCACTGAATATAGTGCTCAATCAGGACATTAAACTTCCAAATGTATGAAAATTATTTTATATTTTGCGTGTGTGTGTGTGTGTAACGTGCTTATCAAAAGTGTACTTTAAAGCGGAGGTTACTATCAGTCTTCTCCTCAAGATTAACCAGACCATTCGGTTTATCACCATGTATGGAACAAAAAAACACGAAGTGGTACGAACCTGGTGCATTATTGACTATCGTGCACAAAAGTATAGGGGTTAGAGCGTACAGAGGGTTTGCGAGTGTTCGTGAAATTTCTGGTTGTAGGTTGACCCTAAGGCCCATAGGCGTGGAACGAGGAAAGCTGATGTACGTTGATCAAATGTTGTGCACTACATGTAGCACTTTTATGCCATCTCCAATCTCTCGCATAATTAAATACCGGATAGATTGAATTATGGCCTTAATTTTGTTATCCTTAACTTTAGTATGTGGGATATATTTTTAATCAAACCTGATAGAAAAATCTACATAACTGGACCTTTATATCAATTTAGGCAGGTATGATTCGTTAAGCAAGCAACTCCCTAAACTTTAATATGTTTGTGGATTCTATTCAGTTGCACACTTTATGATTTCCCACATAATTAAATTGCATAACAATTCAACATCATTCATTTGGCTTGTTATGGTATGCGGTGCAATGTACGATTTTTTATTTGAAGTATCTGAAGACCGAAAAACTTGTGTGAACGAAACGTCACGCATGCCACTTGATATGTCGTCTATTTTGTAGCCATATGCTTTGTTTTTGCACATTTAATCTCGCATAATATTTAACAATGGATGTTTCAATATCCAATTAATTTGCTTTAACCTACTAGTTGTTCCTTCTTTCTTTTTGGTGCCAAATAATATGCACTTTTTCCCTTATCACGATGATGTCTGATCGAAGTATTGCCAGTTTATCTTAGATTCTCAAGATTGCTCTGGTCCAAAATTGAACCCACGAAAAGGTAACTTTGGTCAGTTTCATTAACTTTTCGAATTGCGTTTTGCAGAAAGACATATAACGAGTGTTCAACTGTAACGATTAGTTGGCGGAGGATTTAAAAGACATTCCGTACGACGGACGTATTAGATTTCGGGTGGTGTGTTTCCAGAAATAGGATTCTATTTTTATAAATAGAAAATGAAAGATATAATTTTGACCCGCAAACAAGGGGAAACCTGCCTGTTAAGTCTTTGAATCCATTTAGTTCTCTAAAATTCTGCCTCAATTTTGTTGAACTGCGGTGGGAGCCTTAACTTGTTCCACTTATGTGTACAAAACAATGCTTGCACCTAGTAGGTGGGATTCGTATCTTGATTACTCCAACAGAATCTGGTTATACCTGGTGATGGTATGAAAAAGTTGTTAAAAGGTAATTAGAACTACTGCTAAAATAATAGATTCCCTTTGAAACAGCATTGATTTCTCGTATGAAGGCCAAATGAGGCCAAATTTGGTCGGTTTGGTAACGAGAGTATGGAAATGGGGTTGTCGACTGTTAATATTGATCGTGAGATCCATTTGGTGAAAATTACACGAGTTTAGGTGAAAGAGGGTGCTTAGTATGATTGAATATTTCATCCACAAACAAGCATGAATTATCACATGGAAATTTACCTTGTTAAAAGGTGACCACTGTTAAGCATTTTAAACGCCTGGGAAATGTTGGGTGTGCTGGAGATGACGGGACACAACCGTTTACTTCAGAGCTCAACCAGAATTGGTGTCGTTGTGTCGCGAGTGGGGTTTGCGCGTGTGTATTTATACCTTTGGATGTGTGAGTCATACATGTGCTAACATCGAGATCTAGGTGTGAGGTTAATCCAAGATACACATGCGTGTGAATGAAGGGGGGAGTTGAGGATTTGCGCGGCTGTCGCCATGCTGCGAGAAGGGGAGCCCGTGTCGGAGGCGAAGCGATCGGATTAAGGAGTTGATTAAACACGATTCACAACTTGGCTTCGTGACGGAACAGCAGCAAGCATTCAGATTGGCTATAAACTAATTTATTCATGATGCTTATTCAGTCATCTTTCTAGTTCTCTCAATGACAAATACCGTACCATCAACCAAAGGGTCTGCTGAAAATTGCCTTTCATCAGTTTTAAGAATAAAATTTACCAGGTTTCAATGGAGGTTAATATTTTAATAGTCAGAGGACATGCTCCATTGATTGGATTGAGAACACCAGTGACTAACTTCACGAAAACCCATGGGAATTATGCTTTAATTTAACAAGTCAGTAGAATATTTAGAGATGAAAAAGGCAACGTAGAATACGGCCAAAAATTCATTTTTCTTTATTGGTCAATAAAATTAGACATTTAGACTCACTGTTGGCTGGGGAAATTCATTGCACTGATTGTGCCAATGAAGACTATAAATTCACTCGGGCTTCGGATTCGCAGAATGCATATCGATGTTTAATCACTATAATTTGGTAAAATTGCTGCTAAAAAGAGATTTCAAGGGATTGGAGAAAGAAGCTGCATTTGCATTCATCAAATGTTTATACTTGATGCAGGATTTCTAAATTTAATAACCTTAAAGTGAAAGGAAAAATACAACGTGGCTGACACAGAGTAAAGGCAGAACTCACGTTGTCTACATTTAAATTAAGTACTTTGAAATTCTCGGAATTCTTTGGCACAAAACTTTATCATAAATTTCTTACGACCCAAGGTCACTTGAAATGTAGCGAAGAAATGTAATGGAGCAAAATATGAGTTGATCAATAACACAGTGACGTAGTTTTGTGGCATTTTAATACACTCAAGTTTTTGATACATCTATGTGCTTTACCAATGGGAGACAAGAAAACCACTGGCAGAAAATGTAATGCGGAGGAACTAAAACTGTAGGCTTTATGCACGTTTGTACATTTTCTGACCTGTTCATGAATAAGGTTGACTTAAAATATTGGTTTCTTAACACTTGACGAGAATGGTACCATCATTAAAGATTTAGCCAATATTACTACTGCAGGAAATATTTAAACAAAGTGCTAAGCTGAATTAGCTTCAGAGATGTAGAGAAACCTTTCAGCGATGTCAAATAAGAGCAAGGTTTGCAATGCAGACTAATTTCTATCACTTAGAAGTAATCGTACCAAAGTAGATAATGGAATTTAGTTTCATTGGTTGATTTGGTGTTTACCAAATAGCAAGCGATTAATTTCTTAGGCATTAATGTCACTTCAAAATTCTCAGACAATGACTGCAAATTTAATCGATACGCATAATTATTAGTCAACCTAAATGTAGTGTTTGGGCAACTAACGCACATGTCTTTTGAAATATAATTGAAAATTGTACCATCTACACATTACTGTCTAGCATGGAGTAAGATCAAAGATATAGAATCCTTCGTATCTAGCATGTTTTTTTTTCATCCCTTTCAGACGGTTACGTTAGCCTTTGTGCTTACATTGATGCAACCATTTATTATGATAATTCATGACAAATTATTGTAATAAAAAGTTTACCCGCGTAATCAACAGAGATTTCCTCTGCGGTGCGTAACAGCTGAAATAGCTGCACGGTCAATTGCGCAGATTTTTTCTATGTTGATATTTGTAATTTCTTTAACAATATTGTATTTTCTCACGATCAAAGAGATACCCAAACAATGCACTGGAAATAGAATGTTAATTAATTCATGGAAATTCCACCGGCCACGTGACTGGATGGCTCCTGTTAATAGTTTGTAAATCGGCGCCACACAAAATAATTGCTGCCGCAACCCAGATTTCTAATAACCCGGCTGTGATTGATGAATTACCATCCTGCTTGGGACGTGAGCACCACGGGCTGACTGCAGCATTACCCCAGGTAGAGGGGAGAAGCCGTCAAGTGGTTCGTTCTGAGGACCACTGGACCAATTGCAGGGGAGCCGCGGTGTGACACTGTGACTGTTGGTGCTGCTGGCACCGATTTTTCTGCCCCGCCCCACAAGAGAGACATGGAGTGGGAAATTGAACGAGAAAACGATAAAGATTTGTTTTAGTCCCCGACATGTGGTCCTGATTACGTTACCCTGAGTGCCCCCTAAGATGAAGACGGGAGAGGACGAGGCACAGCCGTGTACCATACACCTTAGCGCAGTTGTGTTGTGTTGACTGATACAGTTGAGTGGAATGGTCACATGGATAGGGAGGGTGGTGGTGGTGGTGGTGGCACGTACAGAGGGGTGAGTGAGCAGGCTGTCCCAATGACTGACGGGCACGCCGTGAAAAGGGGACGCGTGTGTGTGAGGCTGCGACAACCGGATTGTTGGACGTGAATCAACACGATTCACTACAGACTTTGTGCTCTTGCGTAACTCCATGTTGACCCACACAACTCTTCACACACGCATCTCATCTGGCAAATGTATTCCACCAAACCAGAATTCGTGTATTGGTGATAGGGTCAGCGTTTCCGAGTGATGACTTCACCATGCTTGAAGAATTAGCTTGGCAACGACTATTTTAACCGCGAATCGTAGGTTTTACGTATAACAGGCGCAGGCCCCTATTGCCGCTCGAAACCACGGGACGTCGCATGGAATTTGGAGGAATGGCATGGAAGTTGAAAACATGGCGAAAATCAACTGTGAGCTGCGACTTTGAGCAAATGCAAGAAGCGTAGATGAGCCAAGGGTAGGGCAGAGCCAGGAGATTCAAATGAAATGGGGAAGCAGGACGAGGTGTTAACTGTGCCTCTAAGGCTAAAGCCTTTCTTCTCACGATGCACCTCCCCGATTGTAGGCCCTGGCAACCGTCCTCGAGGTCTAGCAACGTGATCAGTTGATCCACTTTTGAGCTCATCTGTTCTGATTGCAAACATTGACTGACCATTAATTCGACGATGTTTACTTTTCCGAGGCATACCTTTCTTTGGCGTTCTCGATGGGCAACTGCCATGATTAGAAGTCAAGGTGAAAGGAAACACACGTCGCCTGTCATTTCTGAGCAACAGGTACAACCCATAAAGCTATTCTGGAGTCACGAGAGCTAGGTCTGTGGATTATACTCTTTGAATCTTCTGCATGTCCAGGCATCAATCTCAGATTCAATAATCTCTAATTTTACATTACATCATGACCATCATGATGGACGAGTTCCATTTTACTTATTTGATAATTTAAAATCCTGATGAATTTTTCTTTTGCACCCTGTTTCTGCATTCATTTGGTGATTGAAATTTCATCAGATGAAACATGCTTCGGGAGGAAGAAACAGGTGTTTTATTTGGTAGTTAGATTAAGGCCGTGTTGTAAAAAACGTTGATTCACACTCGTTAATTCGGTCGCGCCAATCTCCCTTTGCACAGTAGGCCGTCAGCCGAGCTGGACTTCAACTCACACCTCGTTATCGTGGACGCGCATCCGAGATTATCGCCGCATGTCATAATTTCCGCATGGGTCTCAATGCTAGTTCATTTATGATTATTCACACGCCAGAGCTATAAATACACACGCACAAACGCCACACACGTAGACAACTACACGCCACGGAGTTGTCACAGCATATTCCACACGGACACGCGCCGACGTCGACTTGGTCGAGCTCTTGACCTAACGGTTGTCGTTCAGCCCCTCTGCCATCCCAATGCTTTTTGGGTGTTTGGTGCTATTTCGTGCTGACACAAACTTGTGGCCCCGACAGCAGACGAAGTTACTGAACGCAAAGATTGCCGCATGTAACTTGTGAATTCAATGATGCCCAAGGTACCCCCAGTCATTCCTGCTCTCTTGTCTTTTGCGTTAACAGGGGTCGGGAGCATTAGGATTTTTTAATCCATTCAGCCTCACCTTTTAAATGGAATCTTTCCCGTCTCTGCATCCCTAGCATAACAGATACTCCCTCTACACTCTTGAAAAGCATTTAATAATGTTAAGCAAACTATCTTAACTAAAGCACCTTTGTCTTGGCACGAGACAGCACGTAGATGAGAAGACAAGTCAACCAAGCTTGTAGTCTTGTGTCGTTTAGCTGATTTTTTAGCCTGTGCAGAAAGCCCACGTGCGAAGATCGATAAATACGAGCCAATCCATAAAGTGCTTAACTTGCATCAAACAATCAAACTTAAGAGCAACTCGCCGTTTTTAGCGCACATCTTATGCGAGGGCAGCGAATGCTAACGCATTTTCTTATGTTTTATTCCGGTTTCTTAGGTACAACATTCTACATTGGTTTCCAAACTGTCAGAAATATTCAGTCAGAAACATTGTGGTCTGTTTTTTATTTGGTTTTTAGAGCGGCGGGGAATTGTCATCATGCCCGTGACTAATGCTTATTAAACTGGGCTGGTGTGTGAAAAAAAAACAGTCTGGGGTGTTGGTAAACAGCTGAATTATAAAAACACTCATAAATCGTTGTCGTCAGTCACCACAATAATTATTTGGACTTGGTGTAAATGAACTCAACAAAGGACCACAATGGGAGCTACTTTACCCGACAGCCGTGGTGGTAATGTGCTTAAGCAAATATTAGTCGATCGAATTAAGAAATGTAATACCTTACCTTTGAAGTATTAACTAGGCACGTCGTAACACACCAATTAGCTTTCTATATAACAAGCGACTCACTTTTAGGCATGCGAAGAATCGGCAGCCACCTTAGACTTCAATATTTCGGCTCTACGGTAGCTATGTGCGTGAGTGGAGCTTTTTCACGAGTTGGTCCGGTGTCAGTTGCTATTGGCCGATGTTGAAAACCGATAATCAGACTTACGTACTCCCTCAAAAGCACACCTGTCTGGCTTGACGCTCGTTTAAACGGTCCTGCCTCTGTTCCCAGGTTGTTGCGGCCTGTCAATTAGCGGGCTTGTAAGGTAATGGAATCGAGCCACTACACCCCCATACTTAAATGTCTTCAGCAAATTTGGCTGGCCGAAAATATTTCCACAAATGTTTTATCTTCTCGAATGTGTTATAACCACTTGCTTTTCGAATTATGATGTCACTTTTCATGCAAATCCGATTTGATGGAAAAAATACTCTTCCATAACGCGGGACTGAGTCAAATTAATTCGGTGGCTCTTCTGTACATTGTTCTAAGTTAGGCCCCACACTTACGTCGTAATGCAAATCAGTCGGTACCCCAACTATAGCTCCTTATCTTCATGAACAAAGACACAACCATTCCTATCAAGATCAGTTAAGAGGCCTGCGACCCTCTTGTGTGACTTGAAAATGGCCATTGAATAATACCAGTGACTTGCGCGTAGGTAATGGTTCGGGTTATACAGTGTTCTACTTACCTGTTCAAATTCATGGTAGTTTTTGGTTGGGTGATCAACATCCTCACATTCAGTTAGCCTGTTCGTAAGGCGTGACCTAAACGCTTTGGACGATGTGTCACTGAAGAAAGCTCCAGTCGCCACATCAATGTTTCTGCACCGACTGTGCTTCACCCGCTCTTCGTTTAGTGTTAATTAGCCCTCGATGAGGGGAAATGGCAGTTTTAAACTAATTACTTTGTTGTGAATCGTTCTCATTCACACCCCGTAATCCGGTCGCTCCACCTCCGACACAAGGTTCCCCTTTTCGTAGCATGTCGCCAGCCCCGCGGATCCTCAACCCCCCTTCATTCACACGGATATTTGGATTATCCTCACACCTAGGTCTTGATCTTGGTGCATCTATATCTATCACATCCGAGGTATAATTACTCGCGCGCAAACTCCACACACGACACAGCGACACCAGCGTGGCTGAGCTCTGAAGTAAACGGTTGTGTTCACGTCCTCTCTGATCCTTTTCTTCATCGAGGATATCAGGGAAACGCAATCGGGTCAGGGTTAATTCCGTGGCCCCGGCGTGGCTGAAGACCACACGCTGGGGCCCACAACAACTTCATGATGAGAGCCTCAGATCCGAAAAGCTGTCATGTCACTGACAGGCGGTCAAAACCGTTTAACGCCTACCTAATGCACGTATTGGTTCGAATTTCGACGTTATAACCCCACGAAATCTCTGCAGAGCCAGCCCCTGAACGACTTCGAGGACAGATCCAAGTTAACTGGATTTAATTCGATGTCACCTTAGTTAGTTGGCCGGACAGATGGGGTGTAGAAGGGGTTGTTAAGGCATGTTTTAACATCCTTCCTTTGACGAGCAGCCACCTGTGCAGTCATTCAGCTTGCTCCGTTCGCCAGGCCCACATAAACACGCAAGAAGGTTTAGTTAGACAACTTTGATCATTCCAGCTGTTTCCTTTGCCTGTCATATAACCAGATGTTCAATTTATTTCTCTTTGATTCAACAAATGATGGTTAATGCTTTTTTTATCGTAAAAACAGCTAGTGTAACCTCGGATGTGCTCAAAATGGATGGAAGCCTGATCACTCGCGAAACTGACTTTTGTTGTGTGAGCAGGTTTAAAGACAAATCTTAACTTTAGGTATTAATTCCAAGAGAAAAACTGAAAATGCTTTTAAATAAGGGAGCAACGTTGGACATATTTGCTTATTGATTGTTTCTAGAATTATTTTAAGCCGTCAAGAAATGTTGGTTCTAAACTGACAAATGCGTACCAATAAAGAAATCCTCAGCAGCTGTTTTCTGATATTCTACATAAATCGACTGGGCTTTAGTTCCATATGAAATATAT
Source organism: Mesocestoides corti (assembly GCA_900604375.1). NCBI lineage: Eukaryota > Metazoa > Platyhelminthes > Cestoda > Cyclophyllidea > Mesocestoididae > Mesocestoides > Mesocestoides corti. The sequence goes on from UXSR01005217.1 coordinate 70,148, forward strand.
TTTAAGTGATGATTGGCACATCTATCGCAATTCGGGCGTGTGAGTCGGTGCTATTTTTAGTAAAATCGAGAAGTTGCCATGCCTATCAAGTAGCTGTGTCTGGTTTAGACGGCAATTAAGAGAAACCGGTGGGTTATTAAAAGCTCTGCTGATGAAGCAGATGGCAAAGGGGAGATTGACTGTTCCCATGCGCAACACCTGCGTGAGCGAAACACCTGGACCAGGTGCGACACGTGAACACCTGCGCACCACTCCACTCCACTCTCGTTGCTACCGCCCTCTCCCCATCTCCCGCCTTCTCCACCACGCACACATCTGTCACCGGTTTCCTTCTGGCGAACCACCGTTCTATAAGACTGGATGCATAAACGAAGGTAGTGACGTACGTGGCGTAATCGCCAACCTTAATCTCAATCCACCAATGTCAAACGCGAAATCGGTTGTCGAAACTTAGATCTGCATATCTCAATACGATGTGAGGGTTATTACCAGCTTGAACCTCTGGAATCATTTTACCATGGGACACGCTTAATTAACGTGTTACAAGTAGTTAAAACGAAGAAAAAACATGAACTCGTGAGGTTGAAAATTCAAAGTTGGTGCCGCCACCCGAGAAGCACTAAAGTACTTACGCTGACATGGCTAAAATCTTCACCAACAATCGTATCCGTGAAAGTGAAATGATGTTGAATCGCCTTGCACGAGGCTTCGATCCCATAGTGGATCTTGTTTGACTTCTCGACTGTACAGTAAACGCTCGGAATTCCAATTTCTGAGAAGTAACATGCGCAGAATCATGTCGTAGTGTGTTAAGTGCGATCTTACTTTGGTAAAACTAGTAGGGGGAAGGAGGAAGCCAGTGCCGCGTTGGTTTTTTATAGTTCGTGATCTTGTCATATGTCCTTATTTAAACTGCATTACTCTGTTTCCATTTAAAATTCCTTTAATATTTTAACTTAACTTGTATCTATATAACGTTATGTTAAATAATTTCCAGCGGTGAATTCCTATTTTGAAAATACCAAACCTCAATATTATAAATTTTGCGAAATATAGAAAGTCAACAGGGGAGAACGCACGAGGTGTCGAGTCCGCCAAAAACGGGCCGATTAGTGGTAAGGGGTTACTGCACTCCAGTCCCCGATTTTTCGACTAAAACCTCTTTCCACCGATCCGCCGTTTACCCACAGCTTGACCTATACCCCCCTCCCTCAAAATCCTGAGTCCGCCAGACGCCTTGGTAACCGAATCCCATCCCGTCTCGATGTAAACACGTACCAGGTGGATGTCCCCCTCACGATTGAGTGTGCGCGACCAGGGTGGGCAGTGTTCCTGTGGCTGCGTACACACACACACGCCTTCCAGGTGGTGGTTTTTACTACTCCCCCAGGGTCCTAGCAACGCACACTCGAGGCCCCCACATAAACGCAGCTGTTCTCGGGGCGCGTGTCTGTGGGTGCTTCTCCCATCTAACGTGTGCCCATGCGCACAGCTGTTTCTGACGGCGAACATCTGCCAGCGCGGTCGACACACTCTCCATTTGACGCAGGCCCAAGTCACCGACCGGATGGTTGTTCTCCCCGCAGCCTCTACAGGATTTGATCTAAACTCTGGGACCACCAACTTCTTGATTACGAACCTCCTGAGGGAGGATTTTCCCCCTCGACAAAAGAAGGCCATGTGCTTCCTAAATATGCACACGAAGGGTCGCGCCAGGGCTCAGCAGCAAAGGATCAAAGCTAATGCCAGGGAGCGCGGAAGAGTTCACACGATTGGCGCGGCTTTTGACGCCCTAAGGAGGTCGGTGCCCGTCTCGAACGAGTGCAAACTCTCCAAACTGTCGATTTTGCGCATCGCCGCATCGTACATTGAGACACTAACAGCTTGTATTGAGGCTTACCCCAATGGCGATGACAAACCTGAAGACCTATCTTGTAACAAGACCAGGCCTCCTGTTGTTCCCACTGCCACCGCCGCCGGGGGAAATGTTGCCATGGCGTATTTCAACCAGTGTTCATTAAAACTCGTTACGCGGATACGACGAGAGTGTCGGGGCAATGGACACCACCTGAGGTAATCTACACTTGTTTTCACATAAAAACTGACTGTGATATATCCCCACCATACTCTCTCTATTCATTATACCGGAAATAAACAAACTGCACACCTAATATTTGCAACCCGCTTAAGCTTTTCTTTGCCTCTTAAAGCATTGGGTAATCTCTGGGGTAGTTTGGACGCTTAGCTGATTCTGTCACATGAAAATGACCGATGGGGTTGTCTAAATATGCTGTGTTTGCCTGCAAAGTTCTAACAAATAGTTGGATTTTCAATATCACTCGCTTTATCAGGGGTAAACGGTAAAGAAAGCGACATAAATGTGACGATAACTAAACTATATATGAGCATCATAATTATAACCAAGAAACCCACGTAAAAATTGATCAAAAGCGCGGATAAACACTAGCCCAATAAAGTGGAAATTGAATAAGATTTTGAGAATAAGTAAATAAAGATATTGCGAAGCATCAGAAGTTCGATTCTGTGTAATAAAGCTGATTGAATAGTTTATTCGGTCTTATAAACTTTATTGAAAGGCATTTCATTACCACGGAAACGACGCTTCTACTACGACATTCTGAGGGGCCGCAATAGCATGTCCGGTTTATGAATTTCAGTTCTGCGTGGCCAGTGAAATGCCGTTCAAGATCTAGCTTGCCAGTTCTCTAAATCAAATCTCGGCTGAGTAAAGCCAAACTTCTATTTGGAAGTGAACAACCGCATAGTTTTCGCAAAGATTCTTAAATAAATTCGTTTGGAATCGCTTAGGTTAATTTAATTTAACCTTTAAAAACGCCTATTAGGGTCTGAACAGGGGGTTTCACGTGAAATTCGGGCAGGGCGTAACAAAAAATCACCAAAAGCATGATCTTAATGGTTGTTTAATTCGTCGACCCCGATTTGAATCGAGGTTACTAAAGGGTTTCCCAGTTAGAATTAAACGATTGAGGTTCTTTAAAAATCCAAACACCTCTGTAAGTCTAGATTCGCACTTGTGCGTGACTCACGGCACACGCAAAATCTAATGCAGCTTCAGTGTCTTGATAACACGCTATCCCTGAACGATAAACTATATTTGATTTGTACTGCCGAGTAGCAAACTTATAGCAATAGGCTGCTTTGTAGTAAGCTCAGTTGTTGACGCGAGGCCGCTGTGAAATGTGGTGATTATTTAATTATGGAGGAATATCTCAAAATAAGTGTCCATAATAATTTTACTGGAGCCACAAACGGGTCAGTCAAATGCTATTTCCTACTGAAATAGGTGAATTAAGTCACTAAGTTAGTAGCTAGGGTTCCGTTGGTGGGAAAAGTAGAACGTGGCCAAGACTAACAAATCTTTGGATGCACTTATTGAGGCTGGATGGTTTGTAACTACTCGTTTCATTTGCACGCTTTGATTCCCAGATCAGTTAATCGTGAGTTGTGTTGCGTCTTGGTGAGTAGGGCAGGTGGCGGCCGCTGTTATCGGACACTTTGGGTGTTTACTTAACTGCCACTACGAGGTGGGGGAGGGTGATGATGACAATTGGTGGTGCGAACAAGCACCAAAAGGGACAATTCGATTATAGCATCACCAAGGCTTGGGGTTCCCAAATGTTGAATAGAGAGGGTAAGTTATTTCTTGGTTGGCTTGGCACGTAGCGGAACGGCAGACAGCTTGGAGAGAGGACCATCGAGTCTGATAGCCCAACGTTGGGTGTCGAGACTAATATTCGTCCATTGGTCTTTCCTGGTCATGGTCGCCTCCAAAATAATGACATCAAAACCCAGTAATTAGCTATGAACATTGACAATGGTATTGACGCTGTAGCTGTTTCACAAAATTATACTTCAAACAAAGAGTAGTTAGCACAGTACCTTTGACGGAACGGAGGGTGCGCCAGAATTATTGCTGTGCGGCCCAAGCCTCGTGCAAGAGGTAACGAGTGCACATACCCGTGTTAAAATCGAACGAACTGCGAAACAAACCGAAGCCGAGGTGCATTGTGCGGCTGGGTACATTGCTGCGCACGCTAAACGATGCCAGAACCGAGAACATTCAGAGATTTTCCAACCACATCTTTGACTCAGAGTTAATCTGAATTAGATTGATAGAATGTAATGAAATAATGCCTTTTTATGTTGAGAAGTAGTGCAATCCACGCTAATATTCTCGTGATGATTTGAAGCAGAGTTTTTGGAATTCATCAGTATCAAATTCAAGATTTTTTTGGTAAAATATCTGACCTCGAACTCTCGGATTGAATGCCACTCGTGTTTCAAAATAAACGCAACCTTTCAACAAGTGCGTTGGATTCAACCTCATCTGCTTATGGTTACAGAAGGGAAAACTGGGCCAACTTAATTTTATAATTCCTCTAATTTACCCCGATAACGAGCCACTACTTTCCCAGGGGACTTTTTAAGTTATGTTTAAGTCCACCATCCACTTCTGTGGGGTTCATTTAGAAAAAAAACCAGAGGAAATCAGGGCAGGGGTGCAACATAAGGCGATCAGAGGAAGCCAAACATAAGGACTATTAAAAATCGCGTAAATCTTGGAACATGGTCTTGCGCATGAACTCGGATGCGCGCTATTAACCCTCATGTTTCAGTAAGTCAATGAGCCTCCTTCATTTAGTACTAGTGACCACAGTAACGATTTTGGTCAGTGTGTAAAACTTACTCGTAGCACGAGGTTCTTGCAAGCAATAAACTTCAGTTAGCATTTCCAGTTCTAGAGGCTTCTTCGGAGTCGCGTTTTTGACCAGATTTAATCAGCTCATATGGGAAATAACTCTACCTACTGAGTGAATATAAGCTCGTCCGCCGTTCCAGTAAAGGCCATTTTACATTTAATTTTACAATCTTTTATTGAGGTCAAAGTAATTCCACTTTAACCAGAGGCGTAAATACCGTACGGGCCCTTGAACCGAAAATGCAACTCACAGTGGTTCGCCAATTCCGCGTGCATGTCGGGCGTTAAGTAAGTGAGCGTGATTTATTGCCACGTCCGATAAACCAACCGGTTGTGCACGTGATGAAGCGACCATTCTTTTTTTCAGCCCTCGAGCAACATCAAATTCATGATTTTGCGTGGGTCTAGTTCGATGAACCCTCAAATTGATCCGTGGAAAAGGGCGGGTGATTGATGCGGTACAAGTTTACGCACGAGGCGATGATGCTTGTGGAGCTGAAGTGAGCAGCTGCACACGGAGGTAGGTGGTAGTCCACTTCCTAATACCCCAATTGCAATCGCTCACTGTCCAAATTTGGGTTGCCAGGTCAGTGACTTAGACAGTCAAGAGACTAATCACAGAGCCGACTGAACCCCCTGATGGTATACTGTGAGTGTGCTTAGGGACATGTCATATGTATCCTCAATGTAAATAATAAATGTATTTCGTACAATGACATCTAGTATTAAGAGTATACAGCAAAAATTCCCGGTGCAGCAGATATTTTTTATATATTTTTGGTATGAAAGATTAGAAAGTGCTGACGAAATAAAGGTTTCATGGGCGGCTGCTGCCGCTCTAAGTGTACTCGGCCTGTTTTTCAACGGCCTGGGCGTAGCCCAACGAATGGACGGGGGTGAAGCCTGGTGAGAAATCCCAGACGGTTCACCTGGGCTACGCACCTGTGGGACACCTGGGACTCCACTAGACATTTCACTAGGTGTCGTGAATCGCTGGCAGACAAATAAAGCCACTGTTTTTCTTTAAACTCAATTTGTTTGCATGAGTCGGCACTAGTGTCCAATGCTCTCCTCTGAAGTTATTCAGCGCCAGAATGAAAAGCCGATCAACAGCAAGGTAATAAGCCCGGAGTGGGTTTTAATGAGTGTAATTTAAGCTCAGTGATTGTTGTTTGGCTTTCGTTATGCAATGAATTGGTGAATTAGTCGTTGGTTTTGAAAGTGAGGTAGGCTGGATCAAAGCCCCGGAGGTGCTAAGTTAATAAATTCTAGAAACTGCAGCACTGTAAAATGAGGGGAATGTAGTAACGACTTTCCGGAATGGATAAGCGCCTGACTATGGTGTCTGTTGGTTTGTGATGTAGCCTTCAGAATGGCAGCGTTTAGCTTTTCAAAGAGCGTCCCAGTTACGACATTTGCTGCCGATCGACCAGGTTGTTGGCATGATGACAGTGTAGGAGAAGGGCAGAGCATGAAGCTGTTCACACGAAACTAGACAACAATGTACCATTTAGTGGATACCTTCATATTCCACTAGACGCTAGCATAATTGCACTCATTGGTCCCTATTTACAATCAAGCGCTGAGTTCGAAGATGAAATTTACAATGCGTGGATGTCATGTTCCACCCACACGGGAGGCGTTGTGGCTGACGAAGGTTCAGACATCTTCGCACGCAATCGACAGGCCCTAACACCCACGTGGCCGTTCAGGCATCCACTGGTATAAAAACACGCTCCTTTGTGGCAGTCAGTGTGTGTGGGGCGGGTGGACAAGACCACGAGCCTGAGTAAACAACACCCACGCGGAAATAAGCGTGGTGCAAACGAACCCCAGCAGTATATAAGGACGATGGAATCCCTCAACAGGCATAGACAGTTAGCCTACCAGATATGAACAACCGTGCCAACATTGCCATTCTGCTGCTGCTGCTCTCCTGTGGCGCATTCGCGGCCGTAACAAAGAGTCCAGGTCGCAGTGACAACGTGCTTGATAGACAGGAGGAC